>NDGN011486398.1:0-13788 GCA_002564285.1 Tympanoctomys barrerae
GGGGGAAGTGGTAGATATTGAAAGGAGCAGCTAATGCTTTAAGTTTTCCTTCTTTTTAATACCTTACGACTTTTTTAAATCAATTTTGCATGTTTATATCTAGTAATCTAAACAACTATTTTGAAGATAACCTTATGTAATACAAAAACCATTGTTGAATTCCTATTGTTTAGTGAAATTCTGTATCATTTCTAATGTTTTTTTCTGTTCTTTTTTAACCATTTTGTATTCACTTTAAAAAAAGTAAGTGGTAGGGTCAGGATTCAATTTAGAAAATCAAAAGCAAACAAAAACAATGTCTAATCTATATATAAAAAGAGACATTAAGTAAAGCTTATCCACAGAAGTCTTCTGTGAAATTTTTATTATTACAGAAACTCAGAAAATTAGAATAAGAGGAGAAACTAATGCAGTGTTTCATGACCATCTTTAGCCCATGACCCCTTCTGATGACTATAAAAACTTCACAGTTCCCTGAAGATGATATGTGCTATTAAAATGTCGTATATATTTTCCATATTCCTGTCAAATTTTATAGGCTTTATTTTTTGGAAGCTTTTCTGTAAAAATTAATCTTTCATTTCTCAACATATCAAAATATTTAATATGCTTTTACAAAACACATTCATTCATCCCTCAAACATACACATACTGAACTGTAAAAATTGATGACCCTATCTAATCTCCCCAATTTTAGAAATGAGAACAGTGACATGGGAGTAGGACTGGAATGCTTTAGCTGAACAAAGGGACAAAATTCCATGAACCAGGACACACTGGTAAGGCCCAGCTAGCATGCTTTACTTCATCTGACTTTTTCTTTTTATTTTGTACAGGGTCTCAGTACCCAGCTCAGACTCATACATCTGCCTGTTTTCAGCCTCCCCAGTGCTGGGATTATAGGTGTGAGCCACCACACCTGGACTCGGTGGCAGGCTCAGTGTGCCCAGGGTCGGGGCTGGTATGGCATGTGGTGCTGGGAATCGAACCCCAGTCCCTACACGTGCCTGTGCTTAAGTTTGCTGAGCTATCTTGCTGGCCTTCACCTGCCTCTTAAATAGCAAAATTTCTTAGCCCTATACCAAAATAAATGTTTAAGATTTAGTCCTATTTGAGAACAGACCTTGTGGAAGCTGTGGGAATAAAGCTCTGAAGAGTGTTTTTTTAATGAATTCTCTGTGCAACTGTCATACACTTGGTGGCAAAAGGAACCCTACGAAGTGATCCACCTCCTGATTTTAGAACTGAGAAGACAGAGGCTCAGTAAGCTGTGTGTACAACTGAGGCACTCTGCCTTTTTTTTTTTTTTACTTCTACCATATAGTCCTTATGAAAATGAAGACAATTCAGCATTTCATCTGACTACTAGATGCCAGGGCCTGTGGCAGTTGCAGGGCTTAACAAGGGGAACTGGACACTGTCCCTGTCCAAAAAGAGTTTACATTCTCACAACAGCCAAGGATATATAACAATCAAAGGAAGTGTTCTAAGTACCATCATGAGTGTGAACTTGCAGGAGCCGAAAGAAGTCATATGTGGGATGAATACTAAAGGATGAAATTTACTGAATTAAGATTTAGAGAACAGAATGGGTAAAGTAAGGAAACCATGAGTAACAGAATATGGAATGTGCAAAAAGTCAGGCAGGCAACAAGATAGGAAAATGGCATTTTAAATAAAATGCTTCATGATGCAGACTACCAAGAAAAGTCATGTAAATACATGAATAAAACTCTAAATATTACTTTTACACCTATAAATTGTGCTCTCATTCTTTTTTTCTTTCTGTATTTAGAGCAGGGTCTACAGTCTACAGGGTCTTACTACACAAATTGGACTCATAGTGATTCTCCTGCTTTCAGCCTCCCAAATGCTGGGATTACAGGCATGCGCCACCACACCCAGCCTCAATCACCATCTCAGTGCTCCCCAGGGTTGGGGCCGGCACAGCACACTGGGGATCGAACCCTGGCTGCTGTGCTCTGCCTAAGCAGGCACTTTAGTTGCTGAACTACACTCTCATTCTTAGCACAAGAATGTGTCTTGCTAACAAATGGTGCTAAGAAAACTAGATATCCCCATGCAAAAGAATGAAGTTGGCCCAGGTGTGCTGGTACTCACCTGTAATCCCAACTACTCGGGAGACTGAGACAAGAAGATCAAAAATTCAAGATCTGCTCAGACAATTTAGCAAGACCCTATCTCAAAATAAAAAGCAGAAAAGGTGGGATGCAAAAGCCCTGGTTAGATGCACGGTATTATAAGAAGAAAAAGAAACAAAAGAAAAAAACGAAGGAAGGAGAGCAGGAAGAAAAAGAAGGAAAATTGTGCTTTTATTTTATATCACACATGAAAATTAACTCAAGATAAACTGACAGCCTAAAAGTAAGATCTGAAACTATAAAACCCCTAGGAGAAACTATAAGGGAAAGCTTCATTACAGTGCATTTGGCAATGATTTACTGGATATGGAACCAAAAGTGTAGACAGCAAAAGCAAAAAATGGACAAGTGGGACAATGTCAAATTTTAAACCTTCTATGCAGCAATGGAAACTCAATCAACAGAGTAAGAAGACAACCTATGTAACGGCAGAAAATATGTCCAAACCATCTATCTGGTCAAGAGTTAACATCCAGAATATATAGAGCTACAACTGAACAACAAAAATCAAATAATCAAATGTTACAATGGGCAAAGAACTTGCATAGACATTCTCTAAAGAAGGTTAACAGCAATAAATGTATGAAAAGATGTTCAATATCACTACTATTAGAGAAATACAAACCAAAACCACAATGAGTTATCACCTCACAAGTTAGGATGGTCCAACTTCAAAAATAATAGTAAGGATATGGAGAAATTGGAACCCTTCCACACTGTTAATAAAAATGTAAAAATGATTATCACATAACGCATTAGAATTCATTATGAAAAATAGTGTGGTTCTCAAAAACTTAAGAATGGAATGTACCATGTGATTCAGCAATCCTACTTCTGGGTATTTTTTAATCTCAAAAAATATGTGCACATCCATGTTCACAGCAGCATTATTCACAATAGCTAGGACATAGAAACAAGTAAATAATTTTATAAGTTCCAACAAATAGATAAAATGTGATATACATACACAGAGGAATATTATTCAGCCTTTAACAAGAAGGAAATACCATCATATGCTACAACATAGATGATTCTTAAAGATAATACACTAAGTAAAATAAGCCAGTCAGAAAAAGACAAACACTACATTATTTCATTTACATGAGGTGAATGTTGTTCCATTTACATGAGCATGGTAGTGGCCTGGGGGATATAGTTTCAGTTTTGCAAGCCCTAAAGAACCATAGGCATGATTCACACCCAAACACCAACAGACATTCCTTATTTAACAACCAGGAATGAACTGTGACTAGGTCATTAGCTGAACTGGTACTGTATAGTATGACATCACAATAGCTATTTAGAACAATGACATGATCAAAGGAAACTCCAACTTGATGACTACTTTTACTTGTATAACTGCTAATACACTACAGCAATGTATAACAGAAAAAACTACAATACTGCACAAGAGTCAGCAAAACTTATAGTATTATATAAGCAACATGTACTGTACAAGAAGACACATTGAGGCTCTACATCGTCTCAACAGTTGTTAATAAGGTAGGTCGCCAGCAAGGAATATCTCTACTATAGGAAGCAGGCAGGGCCGCATAATACAAAAGCCACCATGGGAACTCTTTGTAGTATAATAAATGTGACTTTTGTAACACAATTCATAAACATATTCAAGTGACACAAATATCAAAATTAGTTTGCAGGCTTGAGCTCACAGCTCTCTATGTTGGAAAGTGGGGCAGAAGAGCAGTGGGACGGTGGCAGACCCTGAGCCCAAGGCAAATTCAGGTCATACTCTGCCCCACAAGCTAGAAACACTGCATAAGAGCAAGGAATCCATGATACCTAACTAGTAAACTCTGAGGCAGAAGCTCTATACCGTCCAACGGGTAGATCCCTCCAGGCATTTCCTAGATCTTTGGAACACACTGTGTCTGGCCTTCACTACTATGTTGTTTATTATTTCACAGCTGAGGCTAAATGGCTCAGAGAAAAGAAATCTTTTGGCTAAGACAGTATTAGCAGCTCCACTATGTCAATGCACATCTAGGGCTCTTCTACTACACTGCCTCTCACAGCAGCCACACTCACTATCTAACCACAGAAAGTATTAATCATCTTAATACCTCCTTTGTTATGCCCAGCCTAGCAGAGTTACACAGAGCCTCTTCTACCTGAAAACCTTTCTATTATTATTAGGCAACATGCAGAACTTCCTAGGTCTTGTCTTTTCCGAAAAGATTCTCTAAACTCCAATTCACAGTCAGATTGGTTCCCAGTCCTACCACCTCCTGATGGCCTTTGTTGGAACAGAAGCTGTTCTCCGTTACAAATATTTCTCTTATAGGAACTCCCTACCTCCTTGCCCCACAAATACATACATACATACACACACACACCTCTTTATGTTATTAAATAAAGCTATAGTGTGCTTTTTCAAATTTTAAGTGGTCAATTCCTGGCTTCAAATATTATTATCAGGGGTGAGACAAAACCCTTCTGGATTAATCTACTTCTCTGGCCTCCTCCACCCTCACCCTGTGTTCTAGGCACACTGTACCACTTCTTCCCTTAGGATTCACCACAAGCTCCCTCTTTTCATTATTTTTCACATTTCTGCATCAGTGTTTCCTCTGCCTCCCTAAACTTCTCCCATCTTTAAAGGCCTGGCTTAGGAGTCACTTACGTGTCTCCCTCATGGCTTCTGTCCCCAGTCCAGGGCTGTCCTCCTCTTCTCAAGCTCAGCCTGTGGCTCCCTTCCATGACATTTGTTACACAGTAGTATTATATTTGTCTTGATCTCCTCCAAGGTTACACTTATCACTACATTAGGTTCAGGCTAGCTTATTCACCATTGTATCCTCAGCATTTAGCCAGGTTACACAAAATAAGCACCTGAAAAACGAATTTTTCTTCCAATTATCTGGCTCTGCTTGCAATCAACCATAATTCCAAACTTCTTCTTTATGTACTACCAGGTTTGGTTTGGTTTTCTGTTTCTCTTCTTCTACCACCACCCCATACACAAATGAATATATAATTTTTTTTTCCTTTTGGTATTTCTGGGGGTTGAACTCAACATATCTACACTCCAAGTCCTTTAATTTAATTTAATTTATTTATTTTATTTTATTTTTGCAGTACTGGTGATTGAAATCAGGACGCTGCGCTTGCCAGGCAGGTACTTATTCTATTGAGCTATCTCTCCCAGCCCTTATTTTATTTTAAATTGTTCAAGCTGGCCATAAATTTGCAATGCTTCTGCCTCAGCCTCCCAGAATGCTAGTCATGCACTACCAGTCTGGGCTACATGCCTGCTATTCCTCCCAGATTTCTGCTTTCCACAAATGTGGCCAGCCTATCATCACTTGTCCCAGACAGCAATTAACACCACAGCCCTACAGTTTTTATCACAACAGACAGCCCTCCAGTTGGACATAAATCTGCTAACCACCACTCTGTGCCTAGTCACTCAGCAGGTCACTTAATCACAATGGAGTCTCAAACATTACTCCATCTTGCCTACAAGAATACTGTACAAGACTCTACTAAAATAGTTACACACTTTACTTATATTCAAAGCACCATAAACAACATACTCTAGCTAATTACCCCATCCAAGGCAGAAACAAGGCTATTCTTCTCTGCTTGGTTCTAAGTCAAGCCAGGGTGCTCCTGGTATCCGTTCTCTTTTTTAAGATCACTAGCCATTCAGCTGCTATGTAAGCATCTATAAATGCAAAACTGCTCTTTCTCAAAGCTGGAAAGGGAAGTCTATAAATGTGTAGGTTGCTGAAGAAGACATCATGAAAGAAGATGAGTTTTATGGACGATTACAACTCACAGGACCAATGCAGCTTGGTAGAGGACAGGGAGAATAATCCAACTGAAGTGTGAGTAAGAGAGACAGCAAGGCTGAATGTGAGTAATACAGACAGCAAGCCAGCAGCCCTGGCCCAACTATCATCTGGGACAAGCAAAGACTACTAAAAAGCAGGCTGGTCCTGCCGGGCTGCCTCCTTGATCCAAAGGTCGACTCTAGCTGGCCTTCTGCCCACATTCTCATTTAAAATATAATAAAACACACATACTAGGTTAAGCAGAGCCAAAAAGTAATCCTTTTATGTAAAAGACAGTTGTCAAAACGGCCAATCTAGTTTCTCTAAAGCACTTCCTGATGACAAATCCATGCCAGGATTATGTGTAATGGGCAATTTTGTTGCTAAGGACTATTGCGCAACATTTTCCCATTTCTCTTCCAGAAAAATACAGAGGTAATTATGTACTCACAGCCAGTGTAGCAAATCAGTTAAATTAAACCTGTATTTCATCTAACTTATATAGGATATGAATAACATAACTAACTTTTCTAATTTCATACTCTAGTACTCTCAAGTAAATAAAGGGAAAAAAACTAAAGTTTTCCCCCTATAAATAGAATCTGTCACTTCCTAGGATGTGCACTTTTCAGCTCTCGCATCCTAAATGCATGTGGAGATATTATATGCACTTTCTATTTAGCAATTTAATTATATCTTTGCATTCAAAGAGTGGCAATGGTTTGCAGTAATAATCAGGTGAAAGCATTCTAACATTAATATGCTGGAATCCGATGTGTTAATTTGATGCAACTTTGCCTTGACAATATGTGATTAATTTGTTCTCAGGCTAGCCCTGCTCCTAGCTCTGACAGTTTAAAATGCTGGGTTTCTTTATCCATATCGCTATTTGACACGCCTTAGCCCACTGCTTTGCTAAGACCACTGTTAATTTGTAATGAACTTGCTTTTCAGGGGGGCTCCTTCATTTTTAATTCTGTCAGTGTCACCTCCTTGAGGAAAATTACAAGTTTCCGTAGGTGTGATTACTGCCAAGTGCTGCTGATAAGAGGTTTTGAGAAAACAGGGCTTTATAAAGAAGTCTGTATTTAATCTGCTGAAACAGATTTATTGCCTCCAGACAGATAAATATAATACAAAGTTCTCTTATTTAAAAGTCATCCCCAAGTTGTCCCTCACCACCACCTCCTCCTAAACAAAAACACAGTTGCATTTCTAGGACTCAATAATGAGTCACTCAGGGAAAAGAGGTGAACATGTAATAAATTTAGCAATAATGGCAATTCTTGTCATCAAATTAGATTTGTAGGAGAGTCTTATGAAACATGAATACGCTTTTCACAAGGTGGGGAAGAGGGAATAATCTCACTAAAACAATTACGTTTTCATTTCCTTTCTAACTAGCAAAAGAATATTACACAGCTCTACCGGCCCATTTCCTTCAGGCAAACTGAGTACTGGTGTGGTTTAAATTTCTTAAAATACGATCCTGAACACAGTGGGTGAAGGAGAGAGAAAGTCAAAGTCTTGAAAGCTAATGATAACTATACTAACACAGTGGACGGTCTCTAAAGAGCTTTCCCGGCACTTCCATTTACCCTTCACAGTGAGCAGTTTCCTATTCCCATGTTATAGGTGAGGAAACCAAGCCTCTCACCAGGTACATGAGAAAGCTTTACCAGCTACAAAAAACCCCAAAAAACCAGAACTTGACATTGGAAACCGCATCTTTTGGCTGCTATTCCTCTGTTTTTCTCTACCTCAGTTTTTGGATGGAATAGTCATCCTCTCTCTAATTAGTCCACATGTAGATTTGCTAATGTCAGATTCGTTCTCGACCCTAAGCCTTACTCATTTTCTGTTTAATCAGTGCACACTCTGGAAACGCCGGCCTGCTCACTATGACGCCTACTGCTGCCACAAACCCAGGAAGTTCACATCCGCTAATTCTACCTTCAGGTTTACCAGATGTTCTTAAACATCTATTTACACCAACAGCCAGAAGCTTACAATGGCCCCAACTCACCACAGATAACATCATTAATGGCACAAGTCCTTTCTCAGAAAATTAAGAGAAATGACCTGATACTTTTCAAACTAAATAAAACTCCCAGATATGAACTACTTGCTGGGACTCTCCAATTTCCCAGACCATCTTTTTCCTTCTTTGTTCCCCATCCGCTGCTCCATGAAAGTCAAGAAGGATGACTTCTATTGCACACTCAGGCTGACTGGCTCTTCCACAGCATTGGCACCGAGATCACTGCTATGCTACTCCCTCTACCTCCATCTTCTCCACAGGCTGTTTATAAGGTGGCCCTGTGCATACAAGCAGCCATTCAACCACGGAATACCTGCTCAAAGAAATGTAATCCAATCACTACTCACATTAAAAACAAGTAAGAAAAATTCAAAGGTGAAAAAGCAAAATGCAACATTATACCGATAGTATAACTAAATCATGCTAAAGTTTGCAAAGAGGATTTGGAATCTATTGCTTAAAAGGAGATGAATGAAAATTTTTGAGTATTTATATAAAGCATGTCAGCGTTTCTTTACTGTGGCCTGTGTATCCCTCAGGAAAGACAGCTTGTACCTCTGAATTCATAGGACCTAGAAAGTAGGGGTTAGCTAAGTTTTTCACTAAACTACACTAACTGAAAACTGTTAGAAGGCATGTCTATATCCACTTCAACATGGACCCTGCAGAGCAGCTCAGCCCACGTCTGACCTGCTGGCATCAGCTGTGGCTGTTGTGGGAGGAACAGCTGCTGCTCTGAGGAGCCTTCCCCTAAAGGACACACAGCTCTGGGGCAGAGACCACATCCCTATTCCCAAGTCTTCCTCCTCTACTAATTTGTGTCATAAGGAACCCTAGAGAACTGATGCTGAATGACAGGGAAAAAGAGACCAGCTCAAAACAAATATAACTCTGAGCAGAGCAAAGGCAAAAAACACTGTTCAGTAACAGGTATTTTGCCTACAGTAGGCAGAAAAGATCTTGAAAGGGATGACTAGGACAGAATAAAAGCAGAAAGTAAAAAACAAAACCAAACACTGGGAAGCTATATCAAATATATAATAAAAGCGACTTAAATAAATCATTCAAAATTCCCCTCCACATAAGACTCTATAATGGTAATACCAATTAACTACTTATGCTCTAATGTGTAGGTTCAGAAAATCAATCAAATACTGCCAGAAGACTTTTTGTCCCTAAGAAAATTCTAAGCCAAATACTGAATACAGGGTAGGTGTGCCATCCATAACTTAAAAAAAGAAAAAAACATTAATGCCCTGGACACATGAATCAACATGTGCCCTGGTCACCTGTCATGTGATAATGTCAGCATTTTTTCATCTATGATCCTTAAGATAATTTGCACAGCTCCTGCCAGCAAATCTAGAAAGAACCACCCTGGGCCTATAAGAAGTTAAGTTTTCTCAGTGCCAAGGAGATGGCTCAGTAGAATAAGCACAAGCCTGCCAAGCAAAAGGACCTGAGTTCAATCCTCTGTTCTGCCAAAAAGAAAAAAAAAAGAAAGAAAGAAATTAAGTTCTCATTTACATATGACAAATGGATAAGCTAGAACCCAAGACTGTCTGATCCTTAATCTACCACACTCACTCCTTTACCCAAGGACCCTATGTCTCACTAAGACATACATGTATATACTTGATCTGATTAGAAACAATCCAAACAAATCCTTTTGTATCATGTAAATGACAGAAAAGTACAGAAGGAAGATGCAGATTTAAAAAGTGGTTCAAGTTTCAAAGAGTTGTTCAAATTGAGTTTTGCTCTGAACTATGAGGAAATAGGCTAGAGGTACAAAGGTTGAAATGCAAAAAGACTAGCAATCAGAGATGTGGAAAGACTAGAAATCACCTGTGGTCAGGGAACATAAGTTCCAGACAGTACAATAGAACCATGACAGGAGACAGAATGACAGGAGATTCGGAATTAAGATGACCCAGACTCCAGTACTACGCAAACTTTCTTAACTGCCTCCTTTCAGCACTTGTTCAACCAATAACGATGCTTCCTGGAAAATAAAAGCTAGGTGGAAAATAATCAGTCTTGAAAACTAGAGATCAGGAATGCCAGCCTCAATCAGCGTATCCTTGCCTTACCTGTCTTATAGTGTCGCTACTGGGCAAGAGAATAGTGATGGTGGGTAAGGCAAGCATAGGCTAACTGGGGCTAGCACAGCTGATCTCCAGGGGTTTTAGGATAATTATTTTCAAGCTAGGTCTTAGTTTTGGGGAAGGGGAACTGTTGTGTATCTAACATGCCAGCTTACACTTGTGATGTATTCTCCGCTGCCTCGTTTCCTTCATCTAGAACCAAGAATAAAAATCTCTCTCTGAGCTGTAGTGAAGCTTATAGGAGAAACAATGTATTGAGTATTAAAGTAGACACCTGTAATTGGAAGGCTGGGGTGGGAAAATGCCAGGGAGCTGAACTCAACAATAAGATTACAGCTGGAAAGGACATAAGGCAAAGTGTGCCAATACTGAAGGGCTCTGATTATCAGGGGAAGTTTGGCTTTGCCACCTCAGGGGGACAGTGACATTTAATCTGGCCACGACTGCACAGGACACACTGACTGGAAGGGCATAAGCAACAGACATTAACCTGGAGCTGCCACTATGACATAAATTGCACATGAGGCCCTGGAACAAGGAACTGACTGGAGAAGCTGTGAAGGAAGCAGAGGCTGACACTGGGATAGATTGTGAAAGTCATAAAAAAGAAGGAAACTACTCCAATAAAGCCAGGTCTTTAAATAGCTTAAAGCTTACTTTATCATCTTTCCTTCAAAATAATTACTTGGACACTACTGATTTTATAGAAAGAGTCTTGTTCCAAGATTTTAAAAAATGAAAAAGACTGAGGATGTAGCACAGTCAGAGCACTTGCCTTAGCACATGCAGGGCCTTAGGTTCAATCCCAGTACTACAAAAACAAAACAACACAACACAACTTTAATATTTTTCTCCTTTTTCTATAAGCAATATCCCTTCCTCTAGTCAAGTCTATATAGTGGCCATACAAATTATACCAATCTTCCCAAAATGAAGCTGCGATCTGCTTACTCTCACTCATGTTCCTCAGTAACTCAGGCCTGAGAAGGCAGAGCCTGCATCTTTCAAACACTGTCATCAGTAAGTCAGCACTCTGTCCCTTAGCACCTCACTGTCTCCTGCAGTGTCAGCTACTAATACTCCAATGGCAAAAAAGACTATGAAAACAGTGCAGAAGGAATGATCATCACCTTTGTGGCCAGGCCCTTTGGGGAAAGCTGGAGCCACTTAAGAGCTGGCTGAGAATTAACCATACAATAACAAGTAGAGGACCTCTGGGAGCCTTCCACACATTAGGTAAGAACTCAAAGGGCAAAAATGCTATGTAGCACTGCAGTGTCAGCTCACACATAGACTCCCGGTTCCTCAGTTAACTCACCTTTCATTCGGGATGATAGAGCTGTTGTGAAAATTAATCAATATGTGCTAAGCACACGGAACTGTGTCCAGCACAGGAAATTCTCAATGTCCACTAGCTGCTACTGTTGTTCTTATCACTAGAACTGTTTAAACACTCCCCCAAACACACACACGGCTGAGCCTTATGCTGGGAACTGTGTACACAGAGAAGTGGCCTGAAATACAGTCCTCAGATCTGTACCCTGAAGAAACACAGGCAAGGCACTATGGAAATATAGAGAGGAAGCCACTCTCAGGTGAGCCAAGGAAATGCTATGGAGGAGGTGTAGGAATTTTTCTGAAAAAAGTTTAATTTACATAGCAGTGGATATAATACCTATTTTCTAATATATAAGTCCCGGATCAGAATGCCTAGGTTTTGAGGAAGGATAGACAGCTGCCTGGAAGGTAGATGAAGAAGGCAGCCAGAGACTCATTCCTCTTCTGGGGAATACAACACAGGCTGGTCTGCGAGGGCAGAATTCACAAAACAGCCACTGAAACTGAATCACAAGGATAACAGCCAGAACTTCCTCATCCTTCAAGTCAGGCCTCAAGACTTCAATAACTTCTCTTATTAGACTTCAGTCTAGGCTTAAGTCCTTTATTCTTCCAAACTGTCCTATCTTTGTTTACCACACCAGACCGTCGGAGCCAGCTTATTAAGGACAGGGACCACCCTTTCAAAATGTACCCTTGGAACCTCTTATTCTACTCTACCTCTGCCAGGAGCAAGATAAATTTTTAATAAATGTTTGATAAATGAATAATCAGACCTTCCCCCAGTACATGCATAAAAAAGACCCAAATACTTAAGGATGTCTGTTTCTAAATGTCTCACATTGATCATAAAATTATTTACCTCTGATGAGCAACTGATTCTCATTTTACTGACTAGTTACAGCCTGGAAGGGTAAAATGATGCAAAGTAAGTCACACAGAAAGGTAGTGACAAGTAAAAGAACACTGGCCTCATGAATTGAGTACTTTTCTAAAACTTAAGACTATTAATTTCTTATGCTATATATTAAGAAAACTAAAGATTTTTACATCCTATTAACATTCAACATACTTGAAAAGTAAGTAAAATGCACTTGGAAAATATTTATTTCAATGCATGTGGTTTTCTCCAAAATCAATAAACTGGATTTGAAGTTGGTTGTACAATACAGCAAGGTGTGCTTGGGAAAGTTGCTCGACCTCCAAATCCAGTACCAGCGTAAGAATAAAAATGTATTACATCATGGAACTATAGTGTCTTATATGCGTCAAGATTAAGTGTGTACCTGGCATGCCATGCTGGCCTCGCCCCCAGGGCTGCTGAGACTGTGATTGAGACTTGGAGTAGTGGCGCATGCCCGTAATCCCAGCACGTGGGAGGCTGAAAACAGGAGGGTCATTATGAGTCTGATCTGTGTAGTGAGACCCTGTAGACCCTGTACTAAATACATTTTAAAAAAAAATCAAAATAAAAGGATTAAGTGTGTGCTAGCTGACACAGAGGAAGTGGTAGACATTATTTTCTTAATATTATTCCTAAGACAAAAATCTCACTTTCCCCCTTCTTCAAGTGTCTAATAATATTATTCTCTGCACATAATAGCCGCTCAAAATTTTCTGAATCTATGGTTAAGAGTGTTAAAAGGGGGGAGAGGACAAATGAATATTCACTGTCATATTTGGGAATAATGCATATTAATATGTAAGGTGTCAATATGTGTACCATACAGCTTTTTCTTATAACCTTCTATTTTGACATGTATTATTATCATTACAATTTAAGAAGCAATATACAATCGCTTTAGAAAAGACTTGATAAAAAAATGCTAAATAAGTCCAAAGATAATCTCTATAAATTGCACACATCCTACTATTTTATAACATTTTTATCTATTTATTACAAAACTCTACTGGTAATGAAGGGTGTAAGAGAGAGGGGAGAGAAGAGGGAAGTAGAAAGGATCAAGATGCAATATGCAAACGTAGCAATTCTCCCATGATGAATGTATTTACTGTGTTGCAAAAATGTTAACAAAAAATAAGAAAAAAAAGCTTTCTACACCAAAAAGTGACAATTATGTCACTGTTTTAATCACTATTTAATATTCACTATGTGAATACCATGCCACAATTTATTTAGCTAATTCTCTACTGCTTGGTCATTTAGTTATTTTCAGTGTTTCAGCAATATGTATAGTAAAAATTCTTATTTTATATACTTTTCTGATTAGTTACTTAGAATACGTTTCTAAATATATATTTTCTTTTTCTAGATATATATTTTCTGCATCACAGGACACACATTATTCAGTTTATATAAATATATAGTCTCTCTCTCTCTC
>NDGN011486404.1:0-10522 GCA_002564285.1 Tympanoctomys barrerae
TGGTGGGCTGAGCTGGCCACACACACACACACACACACACACACGCGCGCGCGCGCGCGCACACACACACACATAAATAAAATTTAAAAAAAATAGAAAGCTAACTAATATGTTTTCCCAGTCTTCAAAGGTTATTTCCTTGTTCTGCAAAGGTTTCCTTTGTCCTTCCATTCAAAAGTATGACAGTAAACGAAGATGAGATAGTATGTGAGGTTTATAAGAGAGACACACAAAATCTCACATAGAAGTACTTTTTAAATAAATAGCATCATTCTGTATAACATATTAGTTTGTGAATTGATTGTTTGCATTTAAAAGTACAACCTGGACATCTTCATATCTATACATATTTAACTTCTTCACTTTATTTATTAACAGCCCATAGTACTCTCTCATATGAATTGTAGTAAGTACTTAGCAGGCTCCCCATGAATAGCTACTTATTACTTTTGCTATTATGAATAAAACAAGAATGAACAGATTTGTCTAACCCTATGTTTCTGCATATGTGAGATAGTTTTTGAAAGGTGGTTTTCCAAAATCTGGGTTAAAAAAATACGAATCTTTTCTTATATCAGATTCTCTAAAACTTGTACATTAGTGAGAGACTCTAACCTAGTGACCTCTGGTTGTCTTTTGTGGCCTCAACTCACACTCACAGCCTCCTCAATTGTTGGCACACAGGTGATTCCAACAGTCCCAGCTGCTGTAGACTGTGAATGGCACCAGCTCTGGGGACAATCCTGGACAACAGGTTGCTGCGCAATCCTGAGCCATACACAATCTCTCTAGTGACTCCCATTTTTTTTTTGTTTTTTTTTTCTGTAAAGGAATAGCATTCCAATTGCAACAGCACTTTAAACTCTAAATCTAAGAATATTTTGCTATTCTGACATTTTAAATTTTGAAAAAAAAGTACATACCGTAAAGGGGTATGTTGCCACGTGGAAGGTTCAAAAGGTAAGATGATAAGATCATATTGTAAGCATTTCTACAATTCTGTAGTAAAGAGTTAATTGTGATTCATGAAATCACCTCATAGCCTTATCCGCTATAGGCACTGTACTTCCTGTAAATGGGATTTGCGCCAGGCCGTGTTAACACCATTCTGCATTCTGTTGTGCTATTACCCACTGAGCTTGAATCAATTGAATGAAAGAGGCCTTTTCGAGTGTATTGATTTTCATTTATCCAAACTCGCCTGTTTGCTTTGCTACATTCTCATACAGGAGAACAGAGCAGAGCTAACCTTCTTTCCGTCCGGTGTTACTTTTTTCCTTAATCATTTAGTA
This sequence comes from Tympanoctomys barrerae, assembly GCA_002564285.1. NCBI lineage: Eukaryota > Metazoa > Chordata > Mammalia > Rodentia > Octodontidae > Tympanoctomys > Tympanoctomys barrerae. The sequence goes on from NDGN011486404.1 coordinate 1,293, forward strand.
TTAGAATAGACATATGACAAATATTGGCATAAAAATTGCAGACATTTTACTGGAAATAGGATTTTCATGGTTGATACAGGGCCTAAGTCTCCTCATCCCATTAGACAAAATGCTGACAGCACAGCCACCCAGATGAGACAGCTGCCCTCGCAGCCCTGAGCAACCCCAGACAAGGGATTCCACCTTCCTTCCCCCAGGAATGGTGTTAAAAGAATGGAGCACCACAATGATGTCTTAACAGGGAGTCTTCTAAGTACAAATTTTTCTCAAGAAATTGTTTTCAACTGTACTGTTCAAAGATACCTTCTGCTTCGTTAGCCAGGAATCCAACTGAAAATCTGGACAAAAGGAAGTGTACGACAGAGAGAAACAAATGTTTTTGACCTACAGAAACACTTTTCACAATCTTTTCCTGCAGTGCTGGCTTGATATTTCTGAGGGAGCATGTGGAGGGAGGGGGACACTGAGAGGAAAGAATTTATTTTGATCCCTCTTTAAGATTTTGGAAATGGAAAAGCTTTTTAACAATTTTGATGGAGTTGTATTATTGACAGGATAATGTGCAAATATTTATTGTATGATTAAATGAGATATTCTAAGCTTCTAGTTAAATACATGTTGACTTTTGCCCACAAAAATACGAAAATTTACTTACTTGGGGAATAAATATTGTCTAATCCAAGTTTAATATTTCTTTTGAGTTGTAGTAACTTCTCTACACTAAAATAAGAGTCTATATTACGGCTAATGAGCACACATTATCTAGTGCCACAGCAGACTAATTATAGAACATTTTTTGTGCTTAATTCTGTAAAGGATAACCAGTGTTGATTCAATTAAGTTCTGATTTTATACATTGGCATAAAGGTTGACTCTGCCTGTGTCTTTGTTTTGAAATAGGTGAATAGAATTTATTTTTAAAGGTTATTTACAGGGGCCAGTGAGATAGCTCAGCAGTCTGAAGTGCCTGCTTAGGCGAGCTTAGGCAAAGAGCAGGGACTGCACTTTGGTCCCCGGCACCACATGCTGCACCAGCCCTGCCCCCAGACACACACACACATACACACACACACACACACACACAAATTATTTATAAAAAATTATTTATAAAAATATACCAAAGAGCAGATATTATTGACTTAAAAAGAACAATTTAGTTTAATAAAAGTTTAAATATGATCTCGAATAGCATTAGAGATAATTATTTTCCTTATATTTACAAGTCATGTGCAATGTTGTAAATTTTTGAGATGATTTATAGAAACAAATTTATAGAACAAAAATATTTTCCTTTAAAACAATAACTATGTTATAGCAGGCAGAAGCATCTGAATGCTATTTATTTAATGATTAGGAACAAAATGGAAATTATATTCAAGATTGCAGTCTGCTGGGGCAAGACGAGTGAACACGTACAAGCGGCACTTGGCAATCACTGAGAACTTGGGTCTGAGATGTTGCGGAGCTTGAATTTCCTGAGAGTGAAAAGACTAGAAGTTTATGAAAAGCTGCTTGTCAGTGGAGAGTGGTTGCCATTTTAATGACGTGTGAAGTGATAAATGAATACATATAGGGACACGACTCAGAAGGTACACGACTGAAGCAGGGCACTTTTGCCTATTTCAGAGGATGGAGCTCTTACAACTGTACTGTTTGGACGGTCAGTACCTTTAGGAAGACATAGAATATGAACTAGAGATTGACAAAGCATTTCATTCATTGTAGAAGAGGAGTACCAAGCATTACAATCAGCAGTAAACAGCAGCCACATATTCTGAGCATTTCTTCTCTGTTTTTCTGTCTTTGATTAATTAGTACAATAATTTTTCATCGTATTTTTCTAAATCTTTCAAATATTTCTTCTAGGGTTCCTTTCTTGGAATCTCATCTGCCTATTATTTAAAACAAAATTGCTTTAACTAACACATAACTTGGGGCCAGGGAATAGCTCAGTTGAATAAGTGCTTGCCTGGCAAGCACAAAGTCCTGAGTTAGATCCCTGGTACTACAAAAAAAAAAATTAAAAGAATAACAATGAAAATAACTAATGTAGGGGCCGGGGAAATGGCTCAGTGGACTAACCGCTTGCCTGGCAAGCTCAAGGGCCTGAGTTCAATCCCCGGCTCTGAAAAAAAAAAAAAAAGAAAAGAAAAGAACTAATGTCTCACCTTCTTACTAAACTATAACCTTCTGGTGCCATTTTGCTGAAAATCTCATCACACACTTCTATATCCATGTATCTGTCTCTGCACACACACACACACACACACACACACACACACACACACACTTTTTTTTTTCTCTTTGCAGAACTGGGGATTGAACTCAAGCCCTTGTGCTTGCCAGGCAAGCACTTATTCTACCGAGCCATCTTCCCGGCCTGCCCCCCACATACTTTTGATCTCATTTTTGCACTCGAAAATATGCAGTATGCCATACACATCTTTCCATATCAAAAAACAACTTCAAAATCCCAACACTACAAAAAGAATAAAAGAATGACTTCATTACAATTAATTGGTTATATCATATTTGATTGCTTTATCACAATTGATTATATACCATTTCCTAAACATTGACACAGTTTCATAAAGCCTCCTCCAGTGGACACTTTGCCTTTATTTCTAATCTTTCTCTAAAAACCAAAAGTGTTACAGTGCCACGGTGGCCATCTCTGTGTGCTCATTTTAGACCACTCTTATGATTTTAATTATCACCTTAAGAAAAAATCCCTGGAAGTGGAACAAGAGGACTATAGTGATTTTTACTGACACCTAAAAGGCAATTAAAATAATCATGTATTAATTTTAGAAGATATGTTTAAAAAGAATGATAGCCAGTCTTAATTTTCATGAATGAATGAAAAGCTACTCTACTAAATTTAATATTCTAAATTTAGAGTTGGTAAAGAACATAGAAATTGAAGTAATTTTTCTAATTGTATTTTCTACATAAAACAATGCCTTATAAACAATAGAAAAAATATGAAAAAAATTATCAACAGGCTTTTCTGTAAGAAGTTTTCACAATTACAATAACAAAACTTTTTAATTAAAACTCCTACAAGCAGGTGCAGGGGCTGGGGGTTTGATCCCAAGGCCTGCCATTCTGGCCCTGCCCCCAGGGCACGGTGAGACAGCAACTGAGACTGGGCGTGGTGGTGCGTGCCTATAATCCCAGCTCTTGGGAAGCTGTAAACAGGAGGATCACTGGAAGTCCAATTTAGTAGTGAGACCCTGAAGACCCTTCCCTAAAATACAAATAAATAAATAAAAGGATGACTACAGAATTAAGTTAATTAATTTTCTAACACAACTGCCTGACATTTTGATGAGTAATTGTGGAGCACTGGACTAAACCAAGTGATTTTAAATCTCATGTATAAAAGACCTGCGAGCTAGTACTCATGATTCATTGCATGCAGATCTCCTATCTTCCATTTCTTTCTACAAACATATCGAATAATCTGGTTTATTTTAGTCTTCAATCCTCTCATCATCATACTCATATATGCAGTTTCCTGTCTCAGTGACCTCTGTTGGGTTTCCTATCCTGCTAATACTCTTCAACTTTTATAAACTTGGTTTATTTGACAAACTCTATATTATCATTTTGTGGCTATAATTTTTGGCCTAATAGTAGATTTTTATAATTTTGAACTTACTAATTTTACTAATTACTAATTTTAAGTTGCTGCAGTTATACATATGGAGAATATGTATTGCTAATCAATAGAGGGATAATGTTTACTTTTATTAAAGAAACAACTCTCTTTTTTTTAAGGACTCACACCTTTGGAATGTGTGTTTCTACATATGAATCTAATTATTAAACCTTGTAATACCCTTCTATTATGGTAAAATTTTAGAACTGGAAATATTCTGGTGCAGTATTTCTCAATGTTTGGTCTTCAAAGTACATGGGCTCCAGGTGATAATATTATATATATTATCCAAAAATGGAACATTGACTGAGTATACATATATCTAGGAAACCAAGGATAAAAGAATTTTCACTGAAGAACATCATGAGCCCACATACGCTAAAATCCTATATGCATCCATTAATTAGCACACTATTTTGATATTTAAATTCATTGTATAAAGTACCTACTAAAAATATTTTATCAATTCCTCAAGCTAGGCAAGCACAGATACTTTAATCCAATCTTATTTTACATAGAAGGAAATAGATTCTGGAAGATTAAACAGCCTCAGTATTCTAAAGAAAAATGAATTTTAGGATTAAATTATAAAATTACTTATTTCATTTATTTATTTTTAAATTTTATGTATTTGGTGCAGGGTCCCAATGTGCAGCTCAGATCTGTAGTGATTCCCTGTTTCAGCCTCCCCAGAGCTGGGATTATAGGTATGCACCACCAAGCCTGGTCTTGGTACCTGGCTCAGCTCCAGGCAAAGCTGAAACAGCATGTGATACTGGGGATCGAACCCTGGTCCTTGTGCTTGCCTAGGCAGGCAGTTAGACCCCTGAGCTATCCCTGCGGCCCTAAAATTACTCATTTGAAGTTGCTGCAGTTATACATATGGAGAATATGTATTGCTAATCAATAGAGGGATCATGTTTACTTTCGTTAAAGAAACAACTCTCTTCTGTACATGCACAAACAGATGAATTTTAAAACTTTGCGCCCCAGGAGAGCCAAGACTACTGGAAGGACATTCAACATTAAACCAAAGTGTGACATATAAAGTATTTCATACAGTAAAATAAAATGCATGGAGATAACATCCCAAATTTTTCAGAACTATGGTCATATATGCACAACGGATGAAACTGTTTGGATTGGAATATTAGGGCTGACACTGCCAAGCTGAAGTCAAGCTTGCTTGTAGTTCAAATATAATCACTAGTTAAATTCAAGGTAACACTAGGCAATCTTTTAACTCCTCTGAACTTCTGTTTCATCAGCTTACCAACAATAACTCCTCACAAGGCCATTGTAGGGATACAATTAGTTTTTTAATATCAAAATTGATAATGCTTGTTTGGTAGGTGTTTATTTTCCTGCTTGGGACACTCACGAACAGACAGGCCGTACAGGAAGAACCCCTCAGCAAAGGACACAAAGCAAATGGGAAAACCAGAAATTTCATCAAACAAATAGAACTTCAACTCAAAACTGAAATTTAGGAAGGACTCACTGATGAATTTTTTCACTTATTCAAGGAGCAGGTTATTATAAGCTATTCTATTGTTATAAGATATTCTAGAATACATCATATGCAGAACGCTGCCCAGTACAAACCACAAGACATAAATAACTGGATAATGCAAAGGTATTTCAAAAAATATGGAGGTCTAGTCCTCATAATACTATAAATATTCAAATATTAAAGTAGCCGAAAGAATTCAACATATGGTCAAGTAATAATATAATGAGGGGCTGGGGAGATGGCTCAGTAGAATAAGTGCTTCCCTGGCAAGGGCAAGGGTCTGAGTTCAATCCCCGGTTCCACCAAAAAAAAATAATAATATAATGATAACCAAGTAATATTTATAATTATTAATGCAAGGATAATTCAATATAATGAAATAAATATTTAATATTTCACCAACTCATTAAACATGAAGATCCATGTAACCAGCAAGGTACAACAAATTAATTTTTAAAAATTTGATATCATTCTTCAAAAATACATAAAGGAATAATAAATGACACATAAGTGGTAATGTTGCAAACTATTAATTTAGTTTTAAATTATGAACTGCCCACATTATTTTATCCTAAATCAGAAGCAAACAAAAAGATTATAGTCACTGTTATTATAACGACATTCATAAAAGGCAAATACTACTCATAAACATACATAATGAAGTTCTGATTCTGCTTCATATGTAAGGTATATATGAGTATATACCCAGCATTACACTATGATAAAGAAACTAGGCCATACTTGTAATCCCAGAATTTAGGGAGGCTGAAGTAGGAAGATTATGAGTTCAACTCTCACCTGGAAAGTCTACTGGTAGAGTGCACTTGGGCTCAATCCCACATACTAAAAAAATAAAGCTGAACTCAAAAGCCTACTTAACACACAATTTTATTTATTAGACATCTGGAAAAGACAAAACCAGAAGGAAAAAAATCAAAATGAAATAAGCCGTTTTCTGGATTGGAGAAAAACAAGGAATATTTCTGATAAAGGGCCTGAGAGAATTTCTAGTAGTGGTTATAGCTCAGTAAGTTTGCCCAAATTTATAGAAGAGTGAATTTCTCTATTTATGAATTATACCTACATAAACAACAAAACAAAACACATACACCCTTAAAAATGAGTGAAAAGGTAAAAGTCTTCCTGGAGATAATGTTCTGTGTTTTAATCCTGCAAGATGTTTGAATATATTTAAAGCAAGAGAATTGAGGCAGTTGCTCATACATTGGGCTTATCTACAGGAAGATAGAAAACTCAGGCACGTGGAGAGTGTGAGCACGGAGAAAACCCATCTAACATAATAATTAAATATATGCTAAAGGAAGCAGTGCCAAAATAATGGGGAAAAGAAGATTTCCTAGATATTTCTGACAGAATACTAAGCGGAGAATGGTTTTTTCATTTAAATTTATATCACGTGATAGACAATAAAATTAATTTTGTATGAATTATTGTGTAATCAGTATAAAATGTTAAATATCAAATCATTTTTCCAACGTCTAAGAAATTTAGAAATATTATAAATGAATCATAAAAAACTGACCCACTGTCTAATAACATACACATTAAGTAAAATCAAAAAAGAGATAAAAGCAACAAATAGAAGATGGTATTCTCAGCACATACAGCAAAACGTGTTACACGTGTGCCATCCTACTATGCAATGTCACTAATAAGAAAGTATTAAAACTGCACAGTTGATAACTGGGCAAAACAGTCATAGCAGCCACAAAAAAGTAAATGTATCTAATAGACCAAACTTAGGAAAATAAGTTAAGTAGTAATCATAGGAATACACATTATCTTGATCTTAGTACGCTGTCTTGCTAAGTGACAGACACGCATGAGTTCTTTTCTAGTTGCTGATCGTAAAATTTGTACATCCTATTAAGAAAGAGATATCTGAAGAATAAAAGCATTTCCTCTACTAATTTTTAATCTCTATTATTTCAAACAAAAAGTACTATTTGCATAATGATTCATTTTAGCATTTTTATAACAGAGGGGAGTTGAAATCAACTCGAATGTTAACTTTTGTACTAGACAGAATACCATGCAGTCATTATAACTTTAATTATGCAAATTATAAAACAGCATGGAAGCACTTGTTACAATCTAAAAAGAAATATCATAATACAAGACTGTATGAATATTAGCTATTCAACTTATTTTTAAGGAATTGTATGTAGAGAAAATGCTGCCTAAAGACATAGCGAGCGCGTAGACAATCACACTGTCAGGCACGGCTCCCAAGCTTCTGGATGTCAACCCACTAAACTCGCAGAACATCACAACTTAATTTTTTTTTTAATGCATTTGGTTGTTTCAGGGTCTCACTGTGCAGCTAGGACTCTTGGTGATCCTCCTGTTTTCAGCATCCCCAGCGCTGGGATTACAGGTGTGCGCCACCGGGACCAGTTTACCTCTGGCTGCCTCGGCCTGCCCTGGGGGAGGGGCTGGTGCAACATGTGATGCGCAGGATCAAACCACAGCCCCTGCCTGAGCTTGCCTAAGCTTGCCTGAGCAGGCGCTTTAGTCCGCTGCGTCATCTCGCCAGCCCACAACTTAATTTTTATCAGTTAGAAATTTGAGCCACAAAGAGATTAGTTCATTTACCCAAGTTTGCAAGGTGCAATTGCTGGTATTAAATGAATCAGTCTCTTAACAATTATGCTGTGTCATCTCCAGTAACCTCCCTGGAGCAAAGAAATGGATGCAGTTGTGTCATTACGACCTTTGACTTCTTATTTCCCAAACTTTCTGTAATTAGTTAAACATACACTCTTAAAATGTTTTAGAGGGAGACTTCGGGGAAGGGATGGAAAGTGTGAAGCAGACTGAAAAAATCACAACCATCCCTCTGTGCTCAAGGAAACCAGCCTCTTGCAGCCTGCAGGCTACAGAAATGCAGGCTCCACCATTGCCGAGTGGATCCTAGAGAAGCTGCTGTGTGGTCGGTGCCAGCGGGAGGCAGAAGCAGGGACAACCGGCGAAACCGAAAGGCTCCCTGCCCTGTGCCTGGCTCTCTCTCTCTGAAATTCAGGCGCAGAGGATGATCATGCAAATCTTACAGGACCACGCAGTTGGTTGCGACACATTTGACACAAACATTTGAGGTTTTTGGATTCACCTCACCTCATTTACATCAGACCAATAGGTTCACAAAGCCTGACTCCCGCCTCCCAGTCTGTGCTTATTATTTTGTATCACATGGCAAAGTAGAAAGAATGCAGAACATGGTTCTGTTTTCTAAATGAACTCAATTTAAAAAAAAAAATTGTCCCAGGTCAAAATGAAACAGCTATAGTGCACATAACTATATAGCTGTAAACTAAGTCACTTATCAAAGTCCATTGAAACAGTGCTGGCTATGACTGAGTAATTTATCTCCAGTTATTGAAAAAGAGAAGACAATGTCAATGCTTTAGGGTGCAATTGGGGGAAAATAAGAATTATAAAATTGCCTATATTTTAAAAAATACCACAAGGAAGAAAAATATTGACTCTGTTACCCTGTCATCTAAATATAAAGCATGTTTCTTTTTTGGCAGAAAAGGCAGCAATTTCTATAATAAAATTTCCCCCTGGAGGATACATAAGAATAAGCTTAGAAAAACATGAATAGAAGAAATCATAAAGAATTACTGGGAGCTAGAGTTGTTGATCATGAGGATTAAGTTTGACAGAAAAATATATACTTTGGGAAATCCTATTAATTCTAAAAGCAAATTTTGTTACATTCTGTATAATTATTCCAGTGTATCTGATTCTGAAAGCTGTTCTTACTGAATTTGGGAAGTGGACTTCTAAGCCATTGAAATGTACCCATCAGAAATTGTGACTCCGTGTTTCCAAACACTGTGACAAAAATGTTTAAAAAAAAAAAAAAAAAGGAATAAAGAAAATAGCTAGCAGGGCCGGGGACGGGGAGATGGCTCAATAGAATAAGCAAGGGCAAGCGCAAGGGCCTAAGTTCAATCCCCAGTTCTGCCAGAAAAAAAAAGAAAGAAAGAAAGAAAGAAAGAAAGAAAGAAAGAAAGAAAGAAAGAAAGA
>NDGN011486409.1:0-11166 GCA_002564285.1 Tympanoctomys barrerae
ATGTTCTGCTCATAACCTCTGTTTGTTCCTAAAATTCATTCTTCGGTTTTAGAGAACACGAACACATGCCCTATATTGTTTGGAGGTTACCCACCTGAGACCAGTTTTTCTCCCTGTATCAAGATGGCCTCACTGGAATCAGGCAGGGTTACAGTGGAACTCATGAAAACAAAGTTCTTTTGGTCAAGGATGTTAAGCTGCGAGAAGAGACAGTTGGCACTGCTTGTGCCACCTTGTTGCCACAGTAGCCTCCGTGAGAGTGAACCCACACCAAAGGCAGAGGATGGCAGAGCAATGGAGGCAGATGGGCGCCTGGCTTCTGGGCACCTGGACCTGCTTTCCAAGTCTGAAGAACACTCAGTTCGCTCCTTTGCGTGAAGTGCTTGGCATTGGTTTCTGACAGTAGCCACCAAGAGAATCCTGAGGCCTGCAGACTGATACAGAAAGAGTTAGATTATTTAAAGTTCGCTTTGACAATTACATGAAGGGAAAATTTGAGAGAGTAAAATCTGGAGGCAGAAATCTAGACAACAAATACAGCAATTTCTGTTGTCTGAATTGGGACAGTGTCCACAATGGCAGAGAGGATGAGGAGGTGACACATAGCAAGGAGGTAGGATGACCAGAATTGTGTGCAGGACTGGTCTAGGGGCTCAGGAAGCAGGCGAAGCCCTTGACTGACAGAGACAACAGGGGAAGGTGGGGTTCGGGGGAGAGGAGACACTGAGATTGCAGTGCCTGTGACATGCCCAACAGAGAAACTTAGCAGAAACGTGAGTAAGCAAATTAGATCAGGGGAAAGATCTTGGGGTAAAAGGTCTGAGAGGTCCTGCCTGGGCATTAGAGCAGTCATGGTCGGACTCGACACCCCAAGGAAAGTTTGCGGAGCGCAAGGGCAGGTACTCAGGGTGGAACCTGGGCTGTGGTGTTCCTGGCCTTCTGAGGGAAGAGGAGCCCACTCAGAAGAGAGGGGGAGGGGGGCGGAGAGGTGGGAGGAGACCAGCAAATGTCACAGGAAAAGAGCTGTTCAGAGGTACCCAAGGTAATAGACTGCCCAGGGGCTGAGGAGATAGCTTGGTGGTCTAAGTGCCTGCCTGGCAAGCGCAAGGTACTGAGTTCAATTCCCAGTACCACATGCCCTGCTGGCCAGGGTACCCAGGCGTGCCCTGCTCCTTCCAGTGCTGGAGAGGCTGAGACAGGAGGATCACGAGTCTGAGCTGTGTAGTGAGACCCTGTGCCAAATCAATCAATCAATCAATCAATCAATCAATCAAATAAAAATAAAGGCCAGGAAGGGGACAGACTAAAACTCTGCATGGCTTCTAAGCAGGTTCCATGTGACAGGTGGTGTTGAGATTTGCCTTTAGCGTCAGGGCCCCAAAAACCAGTGAGGACTTGGACGCGTGAGTCCGCCTCTCCCCGTAGCGCTGGGATGTTGATGGACAAACTCACGGTGTCTTTGGGCCTACTCTCCAAATCCACACAGAGCAGGTACTGTCTCCTTTGGGCAGGATTACTGCAGGGATTCAGAGAGCTGTTGGCAAAGCCCTAAAGCCAGCGCCTAGTGGCACACGAGTGGGTCAGCTTCCTTCTCTCCCACTCACTTCTCCCCTATCAGTTCACTCTGGGGCATATTTTTTTGAGTTTGAGGAGAGGCCGGCTGCTTTGGGAATGCCCTTCTGCAGGGGCCACATCACCCTTTTGCTTCCCTCAGAATTAAAATTAAGGATGGCAGAAGGAATCAGTAAACAGGAAAAGGCTGAGGAAGAGAAGGAAAGGGGCAGGATTCTGATTGCAAAGAGGACGTACTGGGTCCTGAGAGTCCCCAGGCCACGGACTGAGCCTAGGTCCACCTGGATGGGGTGAGAAAGCCGAGACCGGAGGGCAGGGACAGGGACAGAGCTGAAGCTGTCATACAGTGGGCCACCCACAGCCTGAGGCCAGAGAGCCAATCAGAGAGGCAGGACCTGGCAGGGAAACTAATTGAAACAGACTTTCAGGGGTGGTGACTTTCCCACGGGGAGATCACCCATCCTGTTTTCATTCACGCTCGCACTCTACGCTATGTGAGTGACTCAGGTTATAATCTAGAAGCCTATGGCTGGGGACAACTCCCCCCTCAACCCTGTAGCTGGGGTCATCTATCCCCTCACCGCTTTCGCTGCAGGCCTGGGAGCAGAGCCTTTCTGAGGCCTCCCTCACAGAAAGGGCAGAGGCAATGCAAATCTACTTGAATTCTGCTAACATTTTTGTTTGTCAGGGCTCTCCTATAAATACGTAATTTTCTCTGATATTTGCTACTTAAGGAAAATAGTCTAACAAAAATTTTTAAAAATCCATACATTAATCTAATTTTTATTTTACGCCCAAAATGTGGCCAAGAAGGGTCACGTGACTGTCATGTCTGCAAAGGCAAGATGCTCGATTTGCAAGTACTGGTGGCTTCATGAAGCCACCCTTTCCAAAAACTGGGATCATGGTAGGAACTGTTTTTTCTTCTTGAGAACTTGCATTTTAAACAATGCTATTCAAAGTTCATTTCACCTATAGTTTTGTTCAATGTTTTGTGTAAATCAGTTTGGCTAATCAATATAAATCTTGCCACTAACATGTTACCTGATTTTTATGTCGGCTCCTGAGAGCTTGCCAGGAGAATTGCATATTTCCACTCCAGAGCTATGCATAACTCAGAGAAAGGTGGGAAGGGAAGCACATTCTGACCCTGTGTGGTGGGGGGGGGGGCGCATGCCTGCAGCCCCAACCCTCACGAGGCTGAGGCAGGACAACCGTAGCAATTATTAAGCCAGCCTGGGCAACACAGTGAATTCAAGGCCAGCCTGAACTAAAAAACAGTGTCTCAAAAATTAATTACTCAGCTTTGATCTGCATATATGTCTGAGAGGCTTAACTCCTAATGACTAAGGAACAAGGAAGGCTAGCAACACCCCTGCCCCCACATTGCCTTGCGAGAAGCCCTTAGATGAGGCTTTCAGAGTTAAGCACAAAACTATCAGAGTATCAGCAGGCCCAGTTTAATCTGTTTTTTTGTTTGTTTGTTTGTTTTCCTTTTCTGACAACCAATTGCTCCGACAACTGGGTTCTGGATTAAGTGTTCAACGTGACGACCAGCAGATGGCGCCCTTTGTCATTGATTAACACCATCGCCCATGTCTGAAGCGGTGGGCAGAGCAGCTTGACTTTGAGTAGTATTGTAAGTAGTGTTTTCAACTGTTTATTATGCATGAGCCAAAATTCTATGAATGTGTAACATTTTCCCCTGTATTTCTCTTTTTTATAACATCATTTAAATTCCTTATTAATAATTTAAAAATGTTCTGGGTTTTAATCACTTTTCTCATCACTAAAATATTTGATGAGATTTTTTTCCCCCTGCTGAAGGTGAGACAGAGGAAACCATCAGCAAGGAAGGAAAAGGAGAACCTCACACTTCAATCCAGCTCAACCCCCCATGAGCATCACCCCGTCTTTTCAGTTTAATTGAACAGTATTTATTTAATTAATAAAACTATCTGTCTAGTGCAGGTTTCAGAAATCCAGGGCTAGAATAGGATGCCATTAATAAAATAAAAGTTTTTTTTATATCCAAGTTTAATTATGGTGGTGTGTGTTTGATAGCTTGTTACTGTAAATAAAAGAGATAAAGGCAGCCCTTCACTGGAGGAGCTGGAGAGCTGTGAAATATGTACCTAATTAAAACTATTGGTGTAAGAGGCTAATAAAGTACATGTGCCTACTAGATGTCTTATTCTAATGAATCTCGGCTAATTTGCTTTGACTGATGGATTTCGGTGTTAGTGGTAGGGGCTGAATAATTATGAAATTTATCACAAGATACAAGGACTCATTAAGGATTACTCAGGTTGAGTTAGAGGAATGTTTTCTTTGTCAAGAACACAGGCCTTGACCAACATAATTGCGGGAATGCCAGAATAGCCAGATTCCAATCCAAACCCGAGCGAGTGTTCAAGGCCAGGAGGAAGGCAAGCTCGGGGACGGTGGGGGTGGGATGGAGCCTGCGTGTCACCTCTAGAAGAGACACCTGTGTGGTACTCGAGCCTGAATTTTAAACAGAAGCATTCAATGCACACAGACCTCCCCATGGATTGTTGTAGTGACAAGGACTCTCTTCTCTTCCCTTTATTGAAAACATTTCCCACCCTTCAGGAAGAAAAGCAGATAAGGGTACTGTTTATTTAGCAAGGACGCTGCTGCAGAAAGCCACATTCAGCCCCCAGTTCTTTTTTCCCATTTACAAGTTTTAGCTCTCTGAATCTACAGGCTTCTTAATTAATCTGATTTCATTAACTCCTGCGTGATAGACTGCAAAACTGGAGCCAGGACTGGAATCCATTTGAGCAGTTTCACATCACCACTTGAAAAATGCCCGAAAGGGAAAATATATCTGTTTATCTTGAAATGGAAATTCTAATCTTACAAAGTGTGTTGGGGGCGATGCATTGGAGTGCTGCCTTCCTGGAGCCAGCTAGGATGTCCTGCTCTGCGTTGCCCTGGAACAATGAAGACTCTAAGACACACCTTTCCCAGGACAATGGTACAGAGACCACGAAGCATCTGCCCTGCGGTGGGTGGGCAGGACCCCAGCTCAGAAGATGTGAATGAAAGAATGAATGAGTGAATGAATGAATGAAAGGCCACCATGAATGAGCTGGTTTTGAGCTCTTTCCGTGAGGACCAGGCAGGGATGATGTTAGGGATTGGGGAGCAGGGGGAGACAGCAATGCCCCAGTGAGTGACACTAGATGACATTTTAGCTGGAAGGCCTGCTAAACACATGGAAACTTAGTTACCCCAGAGATGGCTGGTCCCAGAGATGACTCAATGGGCATGGTATAGGGTCATGGGGACTTTATGCCCCTGACCCCAGGACAATGACAGTGGGAGAGTTTGTCCACATATTGGCATTGTATGTGAACAAAGAACTGTAAACCCTGTGGCATCAAACCAGATGTAAAAATATAGGTAAATGTGCATGTCTGTGTGTATACACATACACATGCATACATTTCCAAATATGATTTAAAACTAAAACAAGTAGAAACGCAACATGTAGGTGTCTTACCACTAAAGCTTTCAAATCAATTAACTCTCTGCTTTGTTTTTCTTTCTAAAAATAACCTTGAAACTTTTCCAATTTACTTTCCTTTAAAGAGAAATGTCAGGCATGGTATTAAGTAAAATTTCAACCTTTATGACAAAGACCAAAACTTATTAGATTATTTGTTGAGCTTTAAAAATCATTGTGTCCCTTGTCTCCCAATTCAGAAAGGCGTCTTTTTTTTTTTTCAGAGGAGAAACCATCCCTCTCATCATAACTAAGCAGAGAGCTGACTTTTAGGGTTTCCCCTTTTCTGTCTCTTCTTCTTGACCATCTTGCCTAAAATAATTACAACAAAGTGTTTTATAATCCTTACAACTACAAGAGGTAGGAACCATTATTATTATTATTATTATTTTCATTCTACAAAAGAAATAACTTTGAGAAACTAGCTCAAGAGCTGAGAGAATTTGTCCCACCCAGCCAATTAGCAGTGGAGTGAGACTCCATCCCAGGCTCTCTGTCTGTCCATCTAACCACTCCTCTCTGTTGTCTTCTGACTGAAAAAAATGCTCTGTGCTACCTGGAGAATCTTCTAGAACTTTACCACAGTTTTGAATTTCTTACCACTAAGCAAAAAGGACCCACAGCTCTAGTATAAATCAATGCCAGATCTGTCAGTTCAAAAGAAAGCACATGAGGTTAGCATCCTGTTTGGAAGGCTTTTCTCAAGTAACTGGGGGAAGGCAAGGCTCTGATAATGGAACAGAGCCGAGCCAGTGGGTCACTGTGGGGGAGGCCACATTTTGTGTATTGTTTTTCCTTTGCCTTTGATCCATTATCAGTAAATTAGAGCCTGTTGAACAGTTCAGATGTCCACTAATTGAGGAGCGGTAGTGAGGGACCCAGTGTAAATCCCCAGATAGAGCTACTTACCTCCTAAAACTGTACTTCTTCCGAAGCCATGATTTATATACACTGCTTTGTCTTTATGGTTTCCTGAGTTAGTTATTTCAGACCAAAATTTGTGTGTTATAAGCCTCAGTGCATGATTTCTTAGGTTTTTAATTACAAAATGTAGTTTTGACCTATTAAATCATGTGTGAGGTAAATTTACCATAATAAAGCCTTATTAATCCCCTACAATTAAGAATTTACAGTTCTTTCCTGAACTTTCTATTGAATTTCCCATGAGGACTCTTGCACGACTGATCATGAAGAAACTTTTTAGCCTATAACCAGTAAGCTCTCGGAGTTAGAGTGAGATTATGGTTTAGAAAATTGCTTCATGTGCGGAGCCAGACTTCCTGTCTCTATAAACAATGTCTCACCGAGGTCTTACAAGAGCCCTATGAGGTAGCTGGATATGGTTGCTCCTGGTTTATAGGTAGGGAACTGAGGCAGAGATTATAGTGAAACTCAACAAGGTCATACAGCTGCTAAGTGACTTCAGAGAACTCATCCCCCTCCAAACCCACTGTACACCAGAGTATACTCTAACTCTTTTAATAATGATAATAAACACACATGGCAGCATTACTCCATGATAGCTTATGGTTATGATTTATTCAGCTCATTAATTCTCACAATAACTCTATGAAGAAGGTGCTATTTATTGTCCTCTTTTATAGATGAGGAAACTGAGGTATAGAAGTTGCACAGTCTACTTGAGGTTCCACAGCTAGCAAGCTCACGGTCAGTCAAGCATTGGGCTGCTGATTCCTGCTCACCCCCACCTGTCAGTGTCCCCCTTCTCCCTGTCCCCCATCTCACTGCCCCATCACAAGCTCCACACAAGATACTTCAGAGCCAACAAATTTGCTCTGCTCCTCTCCCAGCCCATGATGCATTTTCCATCTATGGGGCTTCACAATCCCAATTCTCTGGGCTGTGGAAGTTTCTGGAATGAATAGGCAGGCAGTCTTGGGTTTGGCTCTTTTTTGTGCAGTTGCTTGGCTCCCCTCTGAAGCATCATGATGACTTTCTGGTGTGTTGCCTCTCAAAAGCTAGGTAGAAGCTGAGGTAAGTGTCAACAAGTAGCAGAGCTTTTGCATTTCTTCCCCTCAGAACTCCACAGAGGTCCTTCCCTCTGCATGTTCCTCCCTCTGCATGCTCCTTCTGGGCGGTAGAGTCAGCTGACCTCTGCGCCTCCACACCCCTCTGGACTGGAGTCTCCATTGAGCACTAATCACTGCCTGCTTTGTGTCCAGGTTATATCTGTGTGCCTCTGTCTCTCCCACTAGACCCTGAGATTCGTAAGGTCAGAGACTATGTCATTCATTCATCTCCATGTCTCCAGGTGCAAGATCAGGATCTTCTGCATTCTAGCTCTTGAAAAACATTCGGTGGATGGAATTGAAAAACAATATGCTAGAACTGTGGGCTCCATTCATTGTGTGCTACATGCTCTAAGTAGGTCTCACAGCAAGGCTGTTGGTGACACCCACTATGGCGATTTAGGAATAGTCAGGCCATTCCTGCTTTGTTTCTTCTCACTCTATCCATGGCTTGAAGCTTTCTTTTCTCTGTGTAATACATTGTGACATCACGCGCTGAGGAGCCCCTGAGTAGGGTCATGTGAGTCCTAGCAGTGATTGGCGTGATGCTTTACTATGCTGTAAACATTTGTGTCCCCCCCCAAAAAAAAATGTTCCTGTCAAAATCGAGTCCCCAGTGCGACTAGGGGAGAGATGGGATGGTGGAAGGTGATTAGGGTAAAGTCCTCCAGCATGGACTAGTGTCCTTGTACAAGAAGCCCCAGAAAGCTGCCTCGTTCTTTCTAGTTAGAAGTGGTCCTCACCCCCTTGGTGAGGTGCCTTGATTATGAATTTTACAGCTTCTAGAACTGTAAGAAAAGATATTCTGTTGTTTACAAGCCCCCAGTTATGATACTTTTTAGCACTCACCTGTACAGACTACCATTCTCTCTGTCATAGATTGGGGTCAGGGCAGATGTAGCAGGCTCATTGTCTCCCAGGCCTCCTTCAGAGGCTCTACCCCAGAGCCCTGAAATTCTGACCTATGACTATGGATTAAGAACACTGCTGGGTCTCAGTGTTCTGAGAGAGTGGGGTATGGAGTAAGCTTGTAGAGCCCTGTCCCTGGTCCCAGCACCCTTAGCTTGCTTTGTTTGGCAGCTTCATGGTAGCGGACAAGCCTGAGAAGGGTCCCTACCTTGAATTAATATCTTCTGACCTGGGGTCTAAGTGTGGTTGGTGAATGGGGAGAGAATGAATGAATCAATGTGTCAGCAAAGAGAGCCAGGACTCAGGTGACAGTCAGGGCCCTGAGCAAAGGATAGAGAACAGGAGTCACGGAGGATGGGTGATGAGAGGGCCCTACTTCCAGTTCCTTGTCATGCCTGGAGTAAGCTTAGCTGAGACCCGGGACTGCAGGCTAATTGCAAGAGAAAAAGCTTAGTTCCCGCCCTGCTCCATTAAGGAGTAAGGAGGGGAGAGGAAGTACTCTCTGGCTGTGAAAAGGTTTGACTCCAGGGCTTCAATGATGCAGATTTCTAGGAACCAGCTTGGTGACCCCAAGCTATTAGGTTCCAAGCAGGATTCACTGAGCTCAGCTCTTTTCTACTGAGCACAGTGAGTCTTCTGAAGGAGGCAGCCCCAGCTGCTCTCAGCATCTGTGTCTGGATTCCTCTGTAGAATGGACCAGGCTAGGCACAGGGAGAGCGACCCTGGCTTGGAGAACCTTCCAGAGCTGATCCCTAGCAGATCTGGTTGGAAGCGTTTTCTGATTCAGTCATCTCTTTAAGGAAAAAGACTTAAAATATCACGTGGCTTGACATGGACCTATAGAGATGACGGCATGGCTGAGGGATGACCAAGTGGCACTTCCACCTGGGCTTGGGGGCTTGTGGCCGGGGTGTATCTGTCAGAGGCACAAGGAACAGCAGGCCCTGTGGGCGGGCCACTTCTCAGGCCACTGGGATCACCATCCCCAGACCCAAAGAAGGAGGTAGCTGTGCACTGCCAGAGTGCTTGCTGACTGGCCCTCCTGCGTCAAGACAGGCTGTGAGTGATTACTCAATGAACTTTTGAGTAATTTTTCTTCTTTCTGACCCTCATCTGCTTATGGCGCAGTTTCTTTGTTTCTTCTTAGGCTTGGCCCAGCCCCTGCCTCTCTGTGGGGTTTCCCCTCCCCCACCCTCGTCCTTGGTTCCTATCAGGGATAGGCAGTGATTGAAATTATTGATTCAATCAGTTTATCCCCCCTGCCGAGCTGCATCTTGGCTGGACCACTGATTCGGGCTGTGGGCAGTCCGCAGGCTTCTGATGCAGGGTGCCAAGGGCAGTTGGAGAGCTGCAGAACCTCCTGGGGTGTCATCAATGAAGACCAGAGGACCTGACCAGTAACAGGGTCCCTATGCTCAACACAGCTGCTGCCACTGAACCTGGGGAAGGAGCGACACATGCAGCTTCTCCAAAGACGGAACCTGCCAGCGTGGTCCATTGCAAAAGGGTTGGACTATCAGGTGGCCCAATTTCCCTCCAGCATTCATCTCCAACTGTCATAAGAAACCTCTGTGAATACTCCCTCCTGGAGGCTGGGGCGGTTTGGAGCCCTAAGAATGAAGAGATTGCTTTTTCTTAAGTGATAATAAAGGCATCTTTGTAGGGACAATTTTGGCCAGAGATGACCTGACGTAATGTAAATGCCTTCCAATTTTACTAGGTCTCTTGCCTGCCCTCGTTTATTTTACGGAGATTCTGTGTAGCTGAAATAATGTGCATGAATATTGCGTAAAATTCTGTGGACAGATACAATATTGTAGAAATAATTTAATTGACGACCTGTAATGAAAAGAGCACTGGGGTAAGTCGCTGGGGTTGCAAATTCGCTATATATTTTTACATTGCCAGGGATAGTGCTGTTGACGTGAATAGGCCAGTATTGATTTCATTTGAAATTTTCAACATCTGAATGATGTAAGCAGTGATCTGTGGTAAGGTACTGTGGAGCCATCGGCATCTCTGTTGCTCACAAAGTACCTTTATGAAAGGGTTTTTCTATTACTTTCACAAAGAGAAGAGAGACTAAAAAGCGATCTGAAAATGTTTTAAATTTTCACTGACCAAAGAAATATGAAATCGCCACCTTCTTTTTACTCTTAATTAATTGAGTTATTGGGCCTTATATAATCCTTTGTAGAATACCTGAAAGAAAGCAGGCAAGGACCTGGAGGTGGTTGTATAGAACATTTTGTTTGCAAAAGGTACTGACTTCCGTGACCCCACAAAAAAGTCCCTGATGGCACTCAGGATCCCCCTAGAAATGGATTTCAAATGCAGCAGTGACTCCTTAATGCTGCCTTGTTAACGAGTTCCAATTCGGTGGCTAGAATTTACCATCATTTAACAACAGTAACACAAATTAGATTTTTAAACTTTCTGAGGTGTGATTTCTCAGGACGTCTGAATCTGCCAGTA
Organism: Tympanoctomys barrerae; assembly: GCA_002564285.1. Classification (NCBI taxonomy): domain Eukaryota; kingdom Metazoa; phylum Chordata; class Mammalia; order Rodentia; family Octodontidae; genus Tympanoctomys; species Tympanoctomys barrerae. The sequence goes on from NDGN011486409.1 coordinate 10,519, forward strand.
AGGTAACAAAAGGCTGAGGGGAGACAGGCACTGGGCAGGCAGCCAGCTGGGTGGCAGTAGTGTGGCTGTTGTTCTATAATAGCAGCCCTATGGCACATGGATTGGTTCCATTTCTAGGACTGAGGATTTGAGGTTCTCCATTTTCCCTTCTCGGAGATAGGTTTCTAGTTTTAAAAAAAAGAAAAGAAAAGATGTAGACAATATGTAAGGTAACAGCTCTTCCCTTCATCTCCTGTTGGCCTGGAATTTCACAAGGACAGAGAGGCGGACAGGTTGGGTAGAGGCAGCCATCTAACTTTAGGGGTGAGAAGAAACTACCTCTTCAGGTGCTCTGGCCTTCTGGCCTTTCTAATGACTGGGCCTAACTAACTTCAGCTAGGATAAAGCTAAGAGACTTGAAGAGAAAACACAGGGAAGGAAGTTTACAGAGCCACTGGTGACAGGTTTGATAAAAGAGCTATCTGAGCATAATGTTGTCCTGACTGTGGATTCTTCCAGAATGCTAGCCATGTTTCCGGCTGTAGAACTGTGTTTCCTGCTCAGCCAAACCAAGAACTTGGACAATAGAGAGAGGCAGAGATCGGGGGTGGGGTGTGGAGAGAGAGACAGGGAGAGAGGCAGAGAGAGAGAGAGAGAGAGAGAGAGAGA
>NDGN011486413.1:0-15664 GCA_002564285.1 Tympanoctomys barrerae
TGGTATCAGGGATTGAACTAAGGACCTTGAGCTTCCCAGGAAAGCACTTACTCCACTGATCTATCTCTCCAGCCCCCAAAGAATACCATTCTTTTTTCTTTCTTTCTTTCAGAAGGGTTTACAGGGTGTTCAGGGTCTCACTACTAGATCAGCCTCGTAGTGATTCTCCTGTTTACAGCCTCCCGTGAGCTGGGATTACAGGCATGCGCAACCACACCCAGTCTCAATTGCCATCTCAGCATGACCTAGGGTTGGGGCCGGCACAGCAGGCCCGGGATCGAACCCCATGGCCTTGTGCCTACTTGCAGGTGCTTTAATTCGCTGAGCTATTTGACCGGCCCCAGATTTCAATAGCATCTGAACTAGTTTCTCCACTTCACTAATGAATTTCCATCATCTATATACAATAGAGTAGTTAGTGTGATACTATTAGACTCCAAGTCAGATCACAGCCTTCTTTGCTCCCACATTGCAGTAACTTCCTCTCATTCAAAGCAAAATCATCCAACTTTGATTTGGCACATGAAATCTTATGGATCCTAGCTACATTTTTTAATCTCACCTTTCATAATTCTTTACATATACTCTCCTGGTCTCTGCCATACCTGCTTTCCTTTTGTTCCTTAAATATTTCCTGCATTCTCTTTCAGACCTTCATTATTAACTTTCTCTTCCATAAATACAGATGTATGGATTTCTGAATGATTTTCTCCTTTTCTTCCTTTGCATCTCTGTTTTAATATTTTCTTATAACAGCCACAGTGACAAACCACTACTGAAACCATTTCTTCAATACCCTGTATAAATTAGCACACATATCCAAATATCACCCCCCAAGACTTCATATTCTTCTTACGTTATTTTTTAATTATTCAGTAATTTCTTCTATCTACAATAGTGCTAAGCATATGGAGGCCATCTGTAGAAATGTGCTGAATCAAATTTTATCCATTTCTAAAACATTATAAGTCTCCAGCCAGCTAATGGAAATATAATACATGTAACCTATTTTTCAGTGAAGCTTTGAAATCCTTTTCTAATTTAATTGAGTGTGAGGGAAACAGAGGTGATAAAGCTGAGGTTAGAATATTTTGAGAACCATTATGAGGTTGTAAATTACCTTAAACAACTCTATAATTTACAGAGGAAATGAAGTCATTGTAGTCGCTTAGTCATCAGTTAAGAAAAAAAAAAAAAACAAACACCAAGTCAAAGTGATAAAAAATCATCTTGACTGGTTGGAAACAACATACTTTCTTGCTTTGAAAAAGCTTCAGATTTATTTTTGAAGTCATGCCCTCTTGAGCAAACTTTGACTCTCAAGCATATTTATTCAATCAAGAAGATTATTATTACAGTGTGGTGCTTAGGAGAAGCGGCTTCCTGTGGCTTTATCATTTTAAGCAAGTGATGACATTTACCATAGAGATTAGACATGGATTACAATTTTGGAACATGCATTGTTGAGGTATCACAGTCTAGGAAAAAAGTTAGAGTTTAATAATTTATTACTCACAGCAGGTTACATACTCAAGCTTAGTATGTTTTAACAGCAATTCTTCAAGCTACTAAAGACCACTACTACCAGAGAAAAGGGAAATGGTGGCGTGCCACTGTGGCTGTCATAAGCAGCATTGTAAAGGAATCTGCTACTTTTCTATGACACTTAGCAAATGCAACTTGTATTGTGTGCTGTCCTGTTTAATAATGTTTCTCTAATATTTACATGGAATTTTAAGTTTGCATAATGTTAAGACAAGTTGCTAAGTATATCTCTAGAGCACTTGGTTATATATTCTATCATACAACAAAATACAGATGGATTTAGCAAGTTAAGTTTACTTTCTCCTGTGAAAGCTTTTTAAAAACTATTTTATTTATATGTTTTACTGATTTAATTCAGTTCACATTCAGAAATGATGCAGCCAGTTGACAAAAATTTAAACTAATGCTACAATTAATCTGGCATTGTTAATGTGATTTATCATCATGATATCATATTTACTTAATATTTCTGTTGATCAGCACAATGTAACTGTTGGGTCTCTTAAGCTACTCTTATTGTAGACCTATGGACTGACATTTATCAGAAAGACTAACAGATGGTTAACCCTGAAGTATGTGCAGAATTGGATGAAATGTAGATCCTTGATGTCATCCACTGTTTTAATTGTTTAAGGTACCTGTTTCTCTTCTGCTCTGCAAACTACAGTGATGAAAGGAAAGTACACTCCACAATAATGTGATAGGAAAGAAAGAAAAAGGCATAGTCCTTCTATTACCAGAAAATATCTGCCAATATTTACAGCCCACTTAATTGTGTTCGTAGAATAAGCAAATTAAGACAATTTCTTAATTTCCTTAAGACAATTCTTTCTTGAGAAAATACATTCAGTCAAACCTTTTGAATGAGGTTCCTTAATCTCTTCCTAATAGCCTACTGAATATTCATACATGTCCAGTCTTCTGCATGGGCATTGAACTCAGCAGGGACAGGAAAGTTACTAGAGAGGCAGATGTAAACCAGTAAGATAAGATCAAAGACATAAAAGAGAGACTCTAGAATGACTAGAAGCCCATGGAAATTTTGGAAGTATTGGTCATTTATTTATGTTTGAAGAATCCCATTGTTTCCACTTTTGCCTTTCTCTTCTACTTTTACCACATTCTTCTACTTTTAAACTACCAATAAGCTTGGGAGTTTGGTGTTCAGGGGAAGGATGCATGATCTCTTCTGGCACCCAAGCTCCACATACAGTGTCTGCTCAGGGACATGGAAGCCTTCAGCCACAGCAAAGTGAAGCCCCTCTACACTTTTTACAAATAAGCTACTTGAGCAAGCTGTTTATCAAACATCAAACAAGAGGTCATCAAGCAGCCCCAATATACACAGAAATGCCACTGAACATCACAATATGAGAGCTATTTTGGATTGACTGATCACGTAAAAACCATAGGAATCCCTGTACCTTATATTTTCCTTCAGATTATTGTTTGTTTCAAAAAAAATCACTGGGTGACTCATATATGATGCAGAATATGTGTGAGATAAAAATAAGTATGTAGCACGCAAGAGTCATATTTGATCTCTTCATATTAAATAGCACAGATATTTTCTTATTTCTTTCTTGTGTTTTTTAGTATAGGGTTTCCAGGGTCTCACTACACAGATCATACTCATAGTAATCCTCCTGTGTTCAGCCTCCCAAGCACTGTGATTATAGGCACAAACCACCATCCCTAGTCTCATTCACCATCTCAGTGCACCCTGGGGACGGGGCCAACACTGCATCCTGGGGCACAAACACCAATTCCTGTGTCTGCCTAAGCAAGCACTTTGATCAGCTGAGCTATATGACTGGCCCTTATACATATTTTGTTAAATGGCCTAAATAAGAAGACAGAGATCTAGCTGCCTGGGTGGAGACGTGGGAGACTGGGAATGTTGACCTATAAAATTGGAGTAGTAATAATTCATTTTGCATATAATTCTTTTTTATTTTAAAGAGAATAAACTATAACACAGAACTTTAAAACAAGATAATAGAAAATTAACAATGGCTAATATATTGTGTATTGTTATGTTCAAAGTAGTTGAATGACAGGATTATGATATAGGCATAAAAGATTGATCAAGCAATATAAGCATAAACCACTTCCTTCAATGAACTAAAATAAATTAGTTATATAACTATCTTAGCTATCTTGTGTGTGTATTAAATATTTTATTTTTATTTTCTTTTCCTTCTTTTCTCTTTTCCCCCTTCCAATTGCTCTTCCCTTTTGGATCATTTCTTTCTTTTTCATGATATTTATTATAGATATTACATTTTATTTACTCTTTCAGTTCTTATACTAGGGAAACAGTATGATGTTTACCAATGTGGGTCTGATTTATTTCACTTATGAGTATGGTGTGGTGTATAGTTGCATCTATTTTCCTATAAAAGCTTCTAGTTTATCCTTCTTTATAGATTTTATATTTCATTGTACAACAATACCACTTCATTTTTATCTCTTCAGTTGATAGGCATTTGGGTTGTTCCCAAAATTTAGCTATTAAAAATTGTGTTGCTTTAAACATGGCTCCTTATGTTGCTGTGGTATGATGCTTTCAATTCTTCTGGAAAAATACCCAGGAGGGGAATAGCTGAGTGAAATGGGACTTGTCATCCTAGTACCTCATATATTTCTTATGGAAAGTAAATGACATCATGAATATAAAGTACTCAGCATTGTAAAAGTATATAGTAAGTGCTCAATAAATGTTATCTTCTTCTTCTTCTTCTTCTTATTATTATTACAAGGTCATGCACAGTATGCTAAAGTGCAGGCAGAAGTTACTGATGCATGAAATATTTTGGAAGGGGTTCAAAAATATGAGGTTGATCTAACATGAATATATGTTTATCATGAAAAGGCAGAAGAGACACAAAGCTAATAAATTATAATTTCCAAAAAGATTTCAACTGTTAATTGAATATGAAACCACTTATCTTTACTCTGCACAGCATCAAAAGTAACTAAATGGCAGGTGTGGCACTAAAAAAACTCAGGATTATCTTAGTAGTTAAGGGCAAATCACTTAAAATATCTGTGTTACTGAAATGAAGGAATTTCCTTCCTCTCTTGCCAAGGTATTGTGAGGAAGAGCTGTTTTTAGAGCAAGTTTCTTCCAAAATTAAAAATGACTCCCATGAGGTTGTTCACTGCCAATATGAGGCTGTATAAGTCATTTCTGTTTCACTGAGGAGCTACTAGCATTCAGAATTAATTCAGTTGAAATCAGAGAACAGAGAAAGCTGTTGGGAATGATCTTGTTGCAGTAGCAGTGTGCGATATTTTTCCTGCCAAGCTGAACCAACAAAAGCAGCACAAGAACAATTCCACAGGTACCAGCTGAATGTGCTTTCCATACATGCTATCAGAATTTAAAACAACTCCAAAATGTACACACATTAGGAGGCACATACTTGGTGTTATTACAGTCATTAATTCAGTTGTGGATTTAGAACTGGAGCCTGTGGTCTACCCAGAGCTGCTTCACAAAGGCTGTGATTTTATATGCAGTCCATGATTGGTCTTTCTTCCTGATTCAACAGGTAGATCAAACAGTGAATTAAATGCTGAATATTTTCTGTAGGAGGGAAAGTTGTTCATGTCCCAGCTCCTAGTGGGCTATTGATGGTATATAAATAATTCTTTTAATGAGGTGATATGTTTTTAGTGCCAACTTCAGGGAAGCGCTTATTCCACTGAGCCATCTCGCAGGCCGCCAACTTCAGCACCAAGGGAGTTTGACATTTTAAAGATTTTTCTTCTTCTTTACAGAAATTTTTGCCTGTCACATCACTGAAAATAGTCTAAGTAAAAGCAGAAGAGAATAAGTGATTCAGCATACTGATGACACTGAGCTCTGTCAGTGGGTACTTGAGAGGCTTCTGTTGTCACCTCCTTTTTCCAAATATGCAGGAGTCCTCAAAGCTGGTAACCAAGATTCCCATGCAGCCTGCCAGGGTCAATCCAGAAATGGGTGTGAAGTGTGGCTTTGGATGAAAATATACCAACTTGTAGGGACTAATTCAACTTTATTTCCAGATTCTTAGTATATGAGAGAAATGTTATCCCTCATCGTGGTCACCAAGCTACAATCTTGTTCTCATCTGCACTCTTCCCAGTCAGATGCAGGGTTTTCTCGTGTATTAGTTCGGACCCAGCTGCTAAGCAGGAATGACAGATTATTTTGTTTGATACTACAATCTTGACCAGGGCCTTGGCCCCTACTTAAGCCAGGTTAGCCCTTTTCTCCTTACAGCTGGTCTCTGCCCTCCTTCACACAACTCCTGGTGGAGGTCACATACCCATGAAGTTCTCTTGCCCAGGGCCACAGTTGATAAGGATCCCACCACTCTGTCTCATGTGCCCCTTGAATCCACATTAACTCAACCAGAGACAACAAACTCACCTAATTTAGCCACAAGATCCATGTTCTTCTTGCCTCCATTTGGAATGCATTCCTTCAATCACATCTTTTGCAAGGGTCCTTTTGCTGTGCTTCTAAGGAAATAATTTTCTTTCTTCTTGGTACACAGCTGGGATTTTAGACTAGAGGTCAAATATAAGTTAACCACCTCCCTGTCACCATGTAGGCTATAAAAGCATCTCCATATGTCATCACTGTCTGCAAAAGCAATCACACTAAGACTCATTCTGATTCTTTTGGTCTCTAATCCTCATGATTTGCCACCAAATATCATCTACTCTTCCTATTGCCACAAAAATATGCATGATAAACGTTTTGTTGCATAGAATGGGCAGTGCAGTGGGACTCTCAGAAGCAGGGCATGCTGTAGTTTATATTTTTGTAGGTATTAATGAGTCTTGATTTAATGAACTGATTTCGTGATAAAAGTTAGTATTAATTCTCTATTCACTAGTTTAATAGGAGCTACATTTCTATTTAAATAGAATAGAATAGTTATTAACATTTTACATTATGAAATAGTCTAAGATTTACATGTTTTACATGTAATAAGAATTTTACTCATTAAGCCACAAAGATAGATCTTCTAGCCTCTAACTGGAATATGGGCCAAAAATAATGAACTAGGTGACAACATGAAGCATCTATATGATAACTTCTGTTTTTTTCTATTCTATGTGATATGTGTTATGTTCCTTAAAATGCCTTCAAGACAAATATATTTTGAGTAGATGTGCAGTCAGCAAATTTTCTATTATTTATAAGTTGCTAAGTATACCCTGTCAAAATACTCCCTAAAAGTACTGCACATCCTGTCAATCAAACTAAGAAAAATGCAATAACTTGAAGAAAAGTTTGCCTATAGAGTATCACACTTTTGTAAATAAAGTTTTAGGAAAACCATATGAAGTATTTTGTTCAACTTATCCATTTGCTAAAATTTAGCTTATCAAAGACTTGAAATATATTTTTAATGTCTCATTAGCATATGTCTGGCTGAGTACAGGTATAAGCTATTCCCTTTGTTCTTGTTTTCCTCTCTATAATTTTCCATTATCTTAAATGTATTACATTTTCTATTTGAATTGCAATCTCCACACAATTACTTTTCATCATTTATATGAAAAATAACCTTAGCTTCTTTTAACTTTTGAGGCCATCCTAAAGCAATTGAGTATGTGCAATCTATGAGGCTAGGAATTCTTGCTTTCTATTTCAGTTATGTTTTTTCCTTCTTATGTGTCGTTTAATCTGCTTCTCATTCCTTTTTATACCCCTCATTTTGATCATCAGTAATATGAGAATGTGAAATCAGTACTCTTGAGGGCATCTTGTAGCTCTAATATGCTATAATGCTCCAGTTTCTTCCCAGAGCCCTCCTTCTTGCCACTTGATGTCTAGATTTTCACATACCAGTGTCTTCATAATGTGCACTATGCCCAGCCAAATATCTCCTCCCTGGAATTTTTCTTCTTTCAACTTGTCTGTTGTATAGGAAGTATCCACATCAAGGTTCTGCTCTCTGCTAACAAAAATCAGTTGAGAAAGTGCCTTGGCAACTCAAAAGAGAATCAGACCCTGTTCTGAATATTACTAATTATCCCTGAATACACAGCAAATGGCTTACACTTCCTGCTCCTCATGTGTGAAATGGAACTAATAATGTCATTCTATCAGTTTTCGAAATGTAGGAGTTAGTGTGATGAGTTCCAAGAGTGAGTATGAAGCATCATGCATATTGAGATAAATGAACACATTAGCATAGAATGCAGTGTAATCCATTGTAGGTAACTCATGTTCTTTTTAATAAGGCTTTCAGAGACAAATTCCTTAATCAAAAGCAACAGCCTTGTAGATCTTGTGAAATTTTACCAATTGAATAGGGCAAGGTGGGGTGAAAAGAGGAGACATATGATCCTTCTCTAATTGCACTTTAATTTAAGGTTGGGGGGGGTAAAATAATTAGAATTTCTTTAAATTTATGTTTTTCAGGACCAAACTGCTGTTGGTATACTTTAACTTATGGAGTCCATTCAATATGCAAGTCCAGGGCATCAGTTGGATGGATTTTTTTAGTTGGATCAGTGTCTAGAAACTGGGATGAAAAAGATAGGCACTTACCGCTAATCCTGTAGGATTATGTCTCACAATGAACAGTAATCCAGAGGAATGGAATATTGGGAATTAAAGATAATCTCAGCTTAAGGTGACATAATAAAGGCTTTGATACCTCAGAAAAACTGTCTAAAACTAAGACCCAATGAATTTAATGGATCAACCATAGCCAAAAATTTGCACGCTCTCATCTTCAAAGTATTATTGGGCTAGAGCAGTGGAGGCATGTTCACACAAGTGAGTAGAGGCTTTGTTCAAGAGTATTAGTCTTGCCATTCAACTTTAGTGCCTCAGTTTCTTCACATGGAAAATTAAAATAAGCTAAGTGACCTGTTTGCTTAGAAGTTTGAATGGGAAGATTCATATAAAGGTGGCTTATATAAATCCAGCACAAATGTAAGTGATATTTTCTGACTTGTTAAAGCATCAAATGTCCAGTTACATTTTTTTTATATTTGCTTCCTTTGATTCTATAAGCTGTATGTAATATATTCTCTCTGTAATTCCACAAGCATTCATAAGAGATACATGATTTTGCATTCTGGCATTCTAGCTTTATACTATAAAGATAAATTTCTCCTTCTCCCTTACATTGCATGGTTGATTGATATCATTATTCAATTTTACTATTTTGAATGTTTTAGATACACATTATTACAGTCATATTTCCCTAGTTTTAGATATTGAGGTCTATAAAAATCCAATACAATGCCTACCAACTACTTTGTACATATAAGAAAATTCCCATTTTCACTTATCAACAGGGCAAGAGGCTGTCAGCTAAACTAGGCTATGTATTAAGAAAGAATCAATTCTGGAAAAAGTGAATTAACATTGTCCTGTAATTGTTTGTTCTGTGATTACATAGATAATTTCATTTCTCTAGGTTTCACTTTCACAGTAAAACCAAGGTTACACTTGCCTTGCATATTTCACACAATTATTCAGCAACTATTAATAACTTTAGGTAATGTATAAGATTATACCAATACAAAAATTTAAAACTTAGGGCCAGGGAGATAGCTTAATAGAATAAGTGCCTGACTGGCAAGTTCAGGGTCTTGAATTCAATTTCCGTTACCACAACAACAACAAAAACGATTTAAAACTTAATGGTGTATGGCTGGCTAAATAGTTCAGTGAATTAAAGTACCTGCAAGCAGGTGCAGGGATGGAGGGTTTGATCCCCGGGCCCCTGGGATGTGCTGAGATGGCAATTGATACTGGGCGTGATGGCGCGCATCTGGAATCCCAGCACTTCGGAGGTTGTAAACAGGAGAATCACTAGGAATCTGATCTAGTAGTGAAACTCTGAACACCCTATAGACCCTTCCCTAAAATACAGAAAAAAAAAAACTTAATGGTGTAGATGATACTGCTACTGCTGACTTCACTAAATTGTAGTCATCAAATGCCATCAAATGCCACCTCTGTGATCCCTGTCATAGCTGAGTGTTCACCTGAGTTATTATGTACATGATACTTTTTATCAACCTTATATTTTTACCACTACTAATTTATTTGAAGGGAAACTTTATATTACTTTTTGAAATGCAGAACAAATGTCACTTTGAAACCTTCAAGATAACTTTAAAAATGATTTCAATAAAAATGATGTCACCAAATTCTCACTAAGGGCTGCTGCCTGCTCTGTCTCTGATCTGCTCACCTTGTTAACATCAGAGATGAATAGAGGTTGCAAAGGCGTAAAAATCATACTAGTTTCACACTAAGGCTCTCCAAGAGATGTAAATCAGAAATAGTGATATTTTAAGAGAGTAACTCTTACTATGCCATTCTCTGATATTTTTTAAATTACTCAAAATCATTTTGATAACCATCTTCCAGAAATGCCCATGAGTTGGGGGCAGACTGGTGTGGCTGGGAGCGCAATAGACGGTGCTCTATGGTCTACTTCAAGCCTCCACATGTCACTAATAGCCATGAAACTTGTTTCCTAATTTAAGTAGGGATGTTAAAATTAACATTCTTCCAACACGGGATTTCTAGGGTCCCCCAAACTGAAATTTTCTCCAGTGTATTCCATTATATATTCATAATAATATCAACTCATATATTAAATATCTGATAATATCTATTATTTTCATTTTTAGAAAAACATTGTCTTTCTCATTACAATATTCTACCTCTATAAGTAAGGTCATCTGATGTTCTTTGACATCACCAGTATACGAGGTAGCCAAGCTTATGAATAAATCAGAGAAATCATCTTAATACTGCATATAATAGATGATATGTAATATAGTATGATAAATTATCAGATATTCATGGTTAATGGACTTCCCCAACCTCCTCTGCTGAAGTGCTACAGAGATGTCTAGATTGCTAGTGTGCTTTTACAAAGGAAGAAAAAAAAAAGGATAGATTACCTATTACCTATGTCCAACAAGCTTTTTGCAAGCACACCAGAATAAATACAGTGTTAGATGAGTTTAGGAGACCATTAGTCTTGTAATTGATGGTTTTTTCAATGATTTAATGATTACTTGAAACTCAGTCCTTGATAATGTCCCCTGCTCTGTAAAACAGGTAATTTAAGTTGGTAGGTGACACTGACCTGTGCTTCTCTCTGCATATTTTAGACTTTGGCTTTCTTAAGACTATCATTACCAGTGTGCATGCACACACACACACACACACACACACACACACACACACTATAGACTTGTATGAAATAGCCAAAGCTTTCCTAAATTTCTTTCAATTAGCATTTTATGTATGCTTTTATGAAATATATGGTCTTATAAGACCAATGACTATATATTTAACTCTATTTTCCTTTGACTATATTATCAAATAATGAATGTGTATCAGAACCTTCATATTTAAGACCTGATATTAGAGGTACATGCTGGAAGAATGACCAGCAATTAAAATGGGGAGGTCCTCCCTGAGGTCCTTCCTGGGCCATTGGGTAGGCATGGAAATATTTGTCAGTGTGATTTTATCACATTGCCAGCTTCTATTCCTGCTTTAGAATTTTTCATCTTCCTGTTCCAACACATCAATGCTTATTAACACTTGGCCTCCCTCTCCCTTAGAATTTCAGTGCCTATCCTGAGAGCTGGTAACAAGTATCACCACTGTCAACCTTTGCTACTAGATTTTTACCCTGACTTCTACCCTTCTATTACTGCCTTTAATTCAGAGGCATACTCCATTAGAGGGTCTTTACAATCAGCCAGCAGTTTTCAGTTCCTAGCCAGCTCATTTAAGCTCTTGTCTTCTATATGCTATAAAAATGTATTGCCACAAAGGAAAATTATAGTTGTAAAAGAAAACAAAAATAAGAAGAGGTATACAACTTGATTCTTTGAAATTAAAACTAACCATTTTTAATCAAAAGTAATTCTCAGAGTAAGTCATCAATATGGATGTAAAGTAGCTATGGTTTCCTTCATGGAGGGTAAATTAAATTGAAACTCTCAAGGACAAACATCAATAACAGCTTAAATAAACAGAATGTGTTGGGCTGAAATGTCACTCCATTTCAATTTCAACCTTCTGTGTGAATGCTTCTGCCAGTATGTGTTTTGAGCTTTGCAAGGCAAACATAGAATAAATGATTTATTGTCTTCTAAGCCATCAACTGGTAATCAGTATAACTTATCGCCACAGCACTGGTTAAGGCCAAATATTAGTCTATCCTCATAAATAACATCAAACTAGACTGCATTTCAATAAAAATAAATGTTACTACAAGTTAAAGTACCTTTAGTACCGGATATATAGCTCTCACTCTTTGTTTCTGTCTCTGTCTCTGTCTCTGTCTCTGTCTCTCTGTTTCTGTCTCTCTCTGTCTCTGGCTCTCTGTCTGTCTCTGTCTCTCTGGCTCTGGCTCTGTGTCTCTGTCTCTGTCTCTGGCTCTTTCTCTCTCTTCCTCCTACTCCCCCATCGCTCCTTTTAGCTCTGGTACCTATTTTAAGTTCTATCACCTCTGACATAAGAAACTCTTTTCTAGGACCAGTTCATTCAGTGCTGACAAGCACTTTGCATAGCACTTGACACAGAATAGGATTTTTTTTTATCATGAATAGTCTGGTTTCCTTTGGGCTTCCCATAACTACGTACCTACCTAGTTGTTTCTGAGTTTCTCATCTCTCATTGCTATTTCAGGTTCTGTTATTTAGAATGGATGATAAATAGCATAGCTCAGGCCCCAAAGTCTTCTGTAGCAGAGACAAGAAAAAAACTCTAAAAAATAAGAAAGGGCCGAACCCTCCCGTTATCCACCTTTGAATTCAGCTGTATGCTTGGTAAATAAAACTAATGTCTTGATTCTCTTGATTATTATTTCTAAATGAGTCCATTAAAAAATCACCTTTTTCCATCCAAAGAGTCCTTAGGCTGAAGCTGAAAAGAGGGGCAGCTGCCCCTTTAAGAACTATGGAACCATAGGCAGATTACTTAATATATATGCATAATAATATATATTATGAATATAACACATATATTCATATAATGTATTATATTCATAATATAATATATGTTTTCAGTTAAGAATTTATTAGTTTAATACTTAGTTTCCAATAAGACACTTGTTAAGGTTTAGATTTAAAATGTTCCTCCAAAATCTCACAGAAATTTACCAAGACTCTATCTAAGAATAAAAATAACAAGGGCTGAGAGTATAGTTCAGTGTGCCAAACTCGAACTTAATCCCTGGTATAGAAAAGAATTCTTATGTGTTGAAAGGTGAGATTATTGGAAAGTGATGGGTTCATGAGGGCTCTAGCTTCATCAGTGGACCAATTGATTGAGACCTTAATTTGATCTCATTCTTAGAGCGTGTGTGTCATAGAAACTTAGGAGGTAGGGCCCAGACCCAGGCAGAGCATCATGGGTTTGCGAGCTTGAGGACTACGTCTTCCGTATCTTGTGTCTGCCCCTTTCTTGCTTGCGGTCTCTCTCTCTGGCTTCTGGGCTGCTATTCGGTGAGCAGCTCTCCCCTTCTCTAGCTGTCTTCCACACGTTGCTTTACCATGGGCCCAGAAAGACAGCCAACGTATCATGGGCTGAAACCTCTGAAACCATGATTCAAAATAACTCTTTTGTCCTTTAAGTTGTTTTTCTCTGGCATTTTGTCACAACGACGAATATTTAACACAGTGTGTACCTAATTTATCCTCGGTTGCTGCATCTCTCAAATGAAGTGCTTGGGTTTGTCATTTATGGATAATCTTTAAAATTCCATATAGTTCTAATGTTCATAGTCATTTTTATATGAATTATATCTGTGCATGCTTGCCAGCTAAATGCATATTATTTTTTCTTCAGCATACTATTAGAAATTTCACAAGATGAATTTATAGTACATACTTTATTCAACTTTAGATTTACTGAGTTTTGCCTATATTTTAAATCTTCAAAGCATTCGTATTGTGTCAAAACAAGTGAAAATAAGAATTGTGAATAAAAATTCATTTTGTATCGATATGACACTTAATTTCTGGGTTTATCAATTCACAGAGTCCCTATGACAACCAAAGCACTTTGCGTGGGTAAATGACAGAATTTGAAAATAGTGTATTGAACTAGGATAAACAACATATTCAGAACAGCAGGTTCTTTGCACAAAAAAGAAAGAACAAGAAAGAAAATAAGTTTCACTTCTCAGGAGACCTTGTTTTTCTGGAAAAAGAAAGAACATATTGAATTATTTTAGTTGCTACATAAAAATGTTCACAAACCTCTTGTTAGAACAATAAGAATTTGAAACACAATTTCTCATGAGTCTCAGAGAATTTCATCTATGTAGCTATTTTACTTGTGTTATCAGGAGTCACTCAGGAGACTAATGTCTCGAGTCACATGTTTCTAGTCATTTGGAAATAGCTCTATTTATGTATATCTATCGATGCTGACTATGCCATCAACTCAAGGCCTTTTGCCTTCACATCCCAGTAATTCAATGTCCAGAAGGGTGAGCGAGGAAGATTCCACGCCCCTCAAGGCCTATGTGGAATCTGCAGTGGTACTCTACCACTTGGAGGCCACATCTGACTTTTTGTTTAAGACAAGTCCAAAAGCCATTCCCAGTAAGAGAACTTAAAGAAATGGACCCACTTTTTGATGGAAGGAACAGGAAAATCACACTGCAAAAAAACTTGGAAAGAAAAGCAACTCTCTATGCCAGTGTACCATTTCCACATTGGCCATTAGATAAAATTTTAATTTTCATAATTTAAATGCTACGCAAAAAGAGAGATCTTGGGGGCCTGCCCCTTAGTTCAGTTCTTTAATTGACTGCTTCAACAAAGCAGTCAGGCTCAGGTTGCTGTGGTTCGATCCCCACAACTCCAGCCTGCCAAACCTGCCCTGCAGGAATTCAGAGAGAAAAAAAAGAGAGAGATCTTACAATGAACTAAACTCAAAATATTCATAGAATACTATGGAGAACATTTTAAAGGTGATCATACTTTCCAGATTTTTGTAGGTGCTTAAACATTCATCTCTTAAAGATAAATTTATAGTCTATGGGAACTGGTAATGAGTCTTTTGAATTTGAAATGAAACTTCTTTACTTAAGGCCTTTATTTTTTTCTTTCAACAAAACAATTGAAGATATAATTCTTAAGATGTCTTATCTAAAGCATTTTACTTGAAAAACTCAATCATTAATATAGTCTTTTATACTGAAAGCTATTTATTAAAAGGGAGAAAATTTAGAAATAGTATTACTGAATATACAAAGGTAACTTACAAGCACTTCTGCTAATGTGAACTCAGAGCATTATTTATAAAGAGGTCAATGGGTGTGGAAGTATCAGCAATCAACCTACAAGACCAAGCTGACACGTAGTCTGGAGACTTGATGCAGGAGTATGGAGTGAACACAATGCTCACACACCTGCCAGATTATACTACTCTTACATAACTGACCCATCATCCCTGCTTATCCCACGGAGTTATCTTGTGATCTTTCATATACAATATTCATTGCTTCCAAAATGATACTGCTGTTGGTTGATAATCAGGGTCCAGGGGACTACGGAGTGGGCTACTTCTGTACCTCGTCTGATGCCTCCATGGAAGTGGGAACTCTGCTTTCCCTACACTTGCCAAACGTAGTGTCAATGTGTTTGGCCTTTTATGTGAGGGCTCTCTACATGTCCACTGTTGTCACCATGGTGCGGGAACCATATTCTCTCCTGTATAGAAGTAGAAGAACATTATTTTTCTATATGTTGTGTCAAAAATCATTTACGCAGGTTTTAGCTCCACTGCCTCTATTCACATGTCCCATGAAATACCTTATACATTGTCCAAGTCCCTTCAGTCTCAGCCTGCATTAATTCTTCCCAGAGGAGGTATATTTAATCTATGAGAATGGCAGAGAGTGATCAATTGAGGCTGTTGCTCCTATCAACCCTCTTTTCTCTCCACTCAAGCAAACCTACAAGGACCACCCACATTTTACCCTTCCAGGCAACTTTCCTCACTGGAAATAAAGAGAGAGGTACAATTACCAACAAGCAAAAAGATGATTTTGCAGCTTCTCCACCTCAAAAAGCTAATTGTTTTTTTTTTTTTTTTTTTTTTTTT
>NDGN011486417.1:0-12091 GCA_002564285.1 Tympanoctomys barrerae
TGGGGTTTATGAAGCCTTAAAATATATATAAACACTAAAATAAATATAAAGTTCCTACTTTGCCGATTGTCACTTGTCATGAGGGTGTCTGGAACATAACCTCCATGATAAGTGAGAGATCACTGTAATCCTTTTTGAGATTGTACATCTATTATCCGTATCTGTACCTCTATTTATCTATCTATGTATCTATTACAATTTCATTAAAGTTTTGTTCAAAATTTGCTAAAGATTTTCTCACTTTGGGGATCATTTCTTGGTTCATTGCTATTGGAAAAATCATAATATATTATATGTATACTAAAGGGACTACCATGTGTTAAAATTAAGTTGCTTTCTAAGAGTCTCATTTAAAATTATCAAACCTGATTGCCTCAGAATTACATCAGAAGTCCTTTCCTAAGTACACTTAGTCATAAAGGAATAAGGCCATGAAAGATGAATGCCTCTAACTTAAGTTCCAATAAGGGTACTACCTTGTATGTTGTAGGTGCAGTTCTTAGATAAATTGCTCTGAGACATAAATGAAGTTTCCAGAATACTATATTTCTTAATTGCTCAGTACATGTTCTTATTGCTGAAGTATGCTGATGGAAAAAATTGTCAATTAAAGTGACTATCACCAGTAAAATGTCAAGAGTGTTCCATCTACTTACGTGAGGGAAACCAAATTCCAACCAAGCAAGTGCATTCCTAGGACGTGATATGGTGTCTTATTTCAGTCCATGATACTGTGGTGATTTTTATATATTCTCATCTTTATGAAAATATATTTTTATTACATTCCCCAGCCATGGTATGATGTCCCTTTCAACTAAATTCATGACACTATGGTGATTTCTACGTTTTGTTCAAAGTATTTTATTTTTATACAAGTATGACTTACTCAGTTCTGTAGAATATAGATCATATTCACTAAGAGAGTTTCTACTTGGAATTGAGATGAAACAGAGAAGAATATGGTATAGACTGGACCACAGTCCAAGACATGAAATATATCATGTTAGATACCAATATGTATGGTTGTGTCTGTCTTCAAGAACATTTATTTGACTTGCTAGGACAGGCAATCTGGCTGTTAGGAAATATTTACCATTTTTATGATTTCCTGGGCCCAGGGGATTTTTGAGGCCAGCTGTAAGAAAAAAAGGTGCAGACACATTTTGTGTGTTTGCTCGTGTGTCTATGTGTCTGTTCCTGAGTGTGTATGTATGTGCACATGACTATGTGAATGAACTGTGGAGTTGAAAGCAATTACTGTTGTTGCTTTCACACTAATCAGGTATCAAAGTGTCTTGGGATCTACTGTTTCTGATAATATCTTTGAATTTCCCTTTACTTTTTCATTTCATTGCTTTTCTCCATCTGAGGCTTACTAAAATTGTGATTAGTCACAATCACATGTGGACCTCCATCTCAGTGAACTTTATATCCATAGATCCATTTGGCCTCAGATTTAACATATTTTTATAATATTTTAGGTATTTTGCACCATTTGTTGTTATATCCTCAATAATACAATATAACTACTACTTGACTCCTATACATTTTCTTAGATACTATAATTAATAGATGGTTTCCTGTATACAAGATTATGTTGGAAATAAGTGAATAATATAACATTCTCTATAAAGTATTCAAAGGCGATCAGACTTTAGTATATCCAAGAGTTCTGAATCCAAGCCAAAGGACAAATGAAAATTTTTTTACATGAAGAAGTCAATTTCTTAAAAACAATAATATTTGGGGCCGGGGAGATGGCGCAGTGGAATAAGCACTTCCCTGGCAAGCTCAAGGGTCTGAGTTCAATCCTTAGTTCAGCTAAAAAAAAAAAAAAAAAGATTTAAAAAAACAATGAAATTTGATTAACATACAGTAACTAATTGTTCACGTTCACAGTTTAAATAGAAAAATCAAATTGGCTTAGCTTGGGTCCAACACCAATTCTTTTTACATTAATCACCATCAGAATGATAGATCAAGCATCATCAATATTTATGTTTGAGCCTACACTGTGAACAAGTTAGAAACTTTCCACTGAGGAATGGGTGGATGGAAATGTCTGTATTAATTCACTTAAAATAGGGATACTCTTCGCATGGTAGCATTACAACTATTGATTAAATGTGCAAGTGAGAAATGCAACTTTGAGGAGAGATGTAACTGAATTTCAAAGTGAAGAATTAACAAGAAAACCGCAGTTCTTTCTTTGAGTTATCATGTTCTACTTTTTCTTACAAACATCACTATAATATTTGGAAAAATATTCTGAAATGTCACATTGCAGTTCTAAATAAATGGAGGAAACATGATTTTGACAAAAAGACTGAAATAGAAAGAAATTGTAGAGATTTGGGGCATCATAGAGGAAAAAAATTGGTGTAATAATTGAGGAACCTGTAAAAATATATGTGCTATACTGCGAGCTCAATTTAAAGTTCATTTATAATTGTAAGCAAAACTATTTGTCTTCTTTGTTTCTTTGTCAATCCTCTCTTCTATATTTTTCTCTTGTCAAAAAGAAGTACCTTTGTTTATAGATGACATAGAATTTTAAACTAACTGAAACCAAAGTGTCCATTATGGAAAGTTTTATGTCTGACAGCTATATTTTAGCTAATAAAAGAACAATAAAATAACAGCTTTGCTCTTGTTTCTTTCTTTGAAGAAAAATCACACTATCAAGTGAGCAGTTTTTATCATTCCAGGTACTTGTTTTCAGTGGCATTTAGATATTCAGTGGCTATTTTTCTCTATAAGAAAATGATGTTTTTTATACATATGCTTCAATTTAATAAATTATTTTCCAAAGATGTAGTGAAATTTCAACAAGTAATAAAAATACTCAAAGAGTGCTATAGATATGTACAAGAAAAAATGTAGGATATGTTGTCAAATGAGAAAAGTATAGATTTTATAATTATAATGCTTAGTATATTTTTGTTTATAGAATCACAGCATGTATTTAGATTTATGTAGTATGCTTCAATATTTTCCATATATACAATTGCGTAATTACATAAATTGGTTGTGATACTTATAGTGCTTACCTCTGGATAATATAGTCAAGTATTATTTTCCCTTTTTAATTCAGTGCTAAGAATTAAAATGATAACCTTGTTCCTGCTTACCAAGTGGTATACCATTGAGCATTGTCCCAGACCTCCCCAAGTGCTGTGTAAATTTGCATTACATGTGATTTTCATTATAACATAATGAATGCTTATACACTAGTTATCGTGCTAACCATGTATAAAACTTTTCTAATGTATTAAATAATTTCAGTAATACAATTGAGCATAGCTTTTGAAAGAGATACACAATCATATCAAAAAACACTGGGAAAATTTTAGAGTAATGGCATTGGGAAATGAAAAAAATGCAAATCAATAAAAATAAATATTTAGAGAATTAAAATGTCATTTTATGTACATATTTATAAACATAGTGAAGTGCAGTACTAGTATCATAGAATTTCAAATGAAAGTGTTAATGAAATTCTTTAATAAATTCTAACTCAACCATAATGGTGATTCATAATATAAAATACTTCAAAAGTTATAATGAACAATCCTTAAAATTTCAAATGATTTGAAAAGTTATATGAATTTTGCACTATTAATGTTTTGATGTATATTTTCAGAAAAATAATTATGTTAGGATGGACCTTTATTTTCTTTTATTCTTCTTTACGAGAAAATTAGAATGGCTCCTCATAACCTGTTACTTTGGAACACAGCCTATGACATTTGACTTAACACTGGTGATTTATCTAGTTTGGCATTCTCTGTACTAAAAATATATTTAGAAGATCATTCTTCCCCTGTGCTTATGAAGACAACATGGTTTAGAATTTACAAAAAGGGTAGAGATTTATCTTAAGCAAGAGTATGCCAATTACTTGTGACATTTATCCTCTCAAGCCAGATGGTAGTGGGATGGGATTTGGGTCTGTATTTTTGCTTTATATATTATTTAAAAATTAATTCAGTTTTGAAATAGTAAACCAACAATAAATCTGAGCGATTAATGTGATTACTACCAGAGTATTCCAATAAATGAAAGAACTGTTAAAATTATTAGTAAAATTTTACTGCTTTTATATTGTTAGTGATCAGATGATCAGAAGTGATAAATGACTATTTACTGCTCACAGGACATTTCTTTAGCATTTTAAAATAAATACACTATTTACTTTGTACCTTTGAATCTGCTTGCAAATTGTCAAGATTCCTGGATATTACTTGATGAAAATATTGACCTTTAATATCTGGGTATTTTAAACTCTCTGAGCATTGATGTGACTTTAACAACAAATGAAGAATTGATGTTATAGACATATTTTTTAGAAATACAAAACACTAAGTAAAGAAAATAGCATCTGCAGAACTGAAATTAGCCAAGAAGACATGAAAATAGGTATGGGATAATATCATTGGTGGAACTTTCATGAACAAATGTATTTTTAGGCTGCAGAGATAGCTTGGAGGTCTAAGCATCTACCTGGCAAAGGCAAGGGCCTGAGTTCAATCCTTGGTATCACATGCCATGCTTGGCCCAGGAACCCTGGGTGCACTGTGTACGACCCGAACCCGGGTATGGTGGTGCATGCCTGTAATCCCAGCAATGAAGAGGCTGAGACAGGAGGATGACTATGAGACTGAGCTTTGTAGTGAGACCCTGTACAAAATAAATAAATAAATTTTTAAAAATTAAAAAAGTATATTTACTATAAATTTTAGAGAATTATGTTACTGTAAAAGACTACTCAAATTTACTTTTTAAAACTACACATCTAATAATAGCATAGTACTTCACTATAATAAATACACAGTTTATATTACAAACTATGTATTTATTTATTTATATGCTGGCTGGTAAATACCAACATATTTACTTTATGTTACTATTGTGGTTTAAAAACGAAGCATCTCTTAAAGACTCATGTGTTGACGAACTTGATCTCTATTGCCACAGCAAGTGACAGGATCACGAGTACTCCAACTTCACAGATGAAATAAGCTATTAATGAGTTCACAGTTTAATGTGCTTATTACAAAGTGGGTCCTAATTAGCTGATGCAGAGGCTTGACGCCCCTGGAGCAGAGACTTGCGGGATGCATTTTGTGCTAGGCCCTGCCTCGCCCGTGGCCTCTCACTCTCCATGCTCACTGGCCTCTGCGCGTTGAGCGCTTCTGCTACTGTGACCCTTCTGCCAACCTCGGAGCGAGCCAACCATGAAGTGAACCCTGTGCAGCCATGCTCCAGAGTAAACCTTTCTGCAAGCCGTGATGCTTGGCTAGTGTGTAGCCCTAGGGGAACGTCCACTAGCATAATGATCCTATGAAATTAGTGGCAACATTATCATCCTGTTTTAGGTTAGAGATTATTTAGGATTTCTAGATGGTACAGGTGACGGAGCAAGGTTGTGTTCGAACACAGGAAATCTGACTCCAGAGACTGACCTCAGTAGCTGTGCCTTCCAGTCTTTTCAGTAAAGAAAGAATATCCAAACTAAAATATAACAGCTGAAGAACATTTCATTAATTAATATGAGTCTTAAGATTTAAACTTTTCCTTCAACTTCAAAGACAAAAATACTTGTGTGTTGAGAATAAATAAAATTCTGATAATGGTAATCTGTAATATTGACTCAATTGCTATATGTGGAATAAACAAACAATGCCAAGATAATAACTAACCAGAGAATTAGAAGTTAGCACTTAGAAAAGAAAAAAAGGGATTTATGAAACAGAATATAATCTAGTTTGTTATACCAACAAAGTTCTCAGTCAAATTTAAAACTCTAGATCTGTGTCATTTTTTATATAGATGGATCGGAATATTTGCCTGTAGAGTTGTTAAAGACCTTATTCTTTTGGGGTCATGAGTCACCCATTAGCATGTTATAGAGTGAAGAATTTTATTCAAATACTTTCTAAGTGAATTGAATACCTTGAACACTATAGTGTGTATGTGTATGTGTGTGTGTGCATGTGTGTGCGTGTGTTTTACTGAGGATTAAACAAAGGTTCTTTCCAATGAACTACATCTCCAAACTACTCTTAATTTTGAGATAATCTCCCTAAATCACTGAATTTCCCAGGTTGGGCTTGAAATTGCAATTCTCCTCCTTTTGTCTGCTATAGTAATGGTATTACAGGAGGGAATCACTGTGCTGTGCAGTGTATTTTGATCATTCAGTTAGGCCATGGCCAGGACAAAGACACTGCATATCTGTGTCCAGGCTAATCTCAGAGCTCTTCACATGATTACAATTCTGCTCTTGTTCACTGGTTTTCTTAGTCAACATGAACTGCCCAGGTGTTCACCTCATCCTCTGTAGCTCTGACATCACATCCTCTGAGACATTATTATTTGATTACTTCTTCACTAAAAGAATGGGTATATCTCCTTTAAATAATATACTTCTTATTGTCCTAGCACCTACTCCGATTGGAAAGGTAGAATAAAGTACTCAGGGATAAGAAAATACTTTCAATGTTACTAATTGTCAAATAATGTTATAACAGCTTATCCTACTTGATTTAGGAATGGGTATACTTTTAATTTTAAAGTTTGCCACCAATAGGCTTAGTTTTGTTAGATTTCAATGCTTTACATAACCTCTGGATTAGACACTTTGAATATTACAAATAAGTAGGAAATATAGGAAGATTAACATTAAAGAATGAGTTTAATTCTAAAAGCATAAAATTTGAGCTCTTGATGAGCTGTGTAGAAACTATCTTGCAAATACTACAAGAAATGCTGTCACATCTATGTATCAATATATGATAGAATCATTAATCTAAAGATTTATCTCAAATTAACGAATTTATATGCATATTTGTAATTTACTTATACAAGTCATTTTTAGAAGATCAGTAAGTGAGATTATTATTTATTAAAATGCATAAATTGAGAGATGAAATGGCACATTTATCACATAAAATGTTAAGCTTATTTATTTCAGTGATGAAATTAATTTATTTTCATGGTCAACTGTTTTGTTTCAGCAACAAGAGAAAAGTAACAAATGTATCATTCTAGTTTGAATGCATCTAATGTCATCTAAATGTAAAATAAGGGGGCCAGCCAAATAACTCAGCAGATTAAAGCACTTGTAAGCAGGCATAGGGGCTGGTGGTTCAATCCCCGGGCCTGCCTTGCTGGCCCCATTCCTGGGGATTGCTGAGAAAGCAGTTGAGACTGGGCATAGTGACACGCACCTGTAATCCCAGCTTTTGGCAGGCTGTAAATAGGCAGGTCACTATGAGTCTGATCTAGTAGTGAGACCCTGAACACCCTGTAGACCCTTTCCCTAAAATACAAATTAATAATAATAATAATAATAATAATAATAAATGTATAAAGAAATTCAGTAGGCACAAATACTTATATGAAACTTTACTGTTTTAATCAAGGTTCATTTATGCTGTGTAATCTCACAATGGCAAACAGCAAATTGTGAGTTGCCAATTTGCCTAACCGATACTACCTTTCAGGTAATCTGTTCTTTCCATTTTAGCTGCTTAAGGAACTCATGTATGTCTGCATTAATTTCCTTGCATTGCTTCAGTATGTTACTGTACTTTCTAAAGTTGAAATTTTTTATTTTAAGGAATATTCTCAGTATCTTCAACTGTACCCCCTGTTCATTGTCTTTATTTTTGTTTTCCAGAGCACTAGTTAAATATTTATGAAACTTTTCACTTTTTCATCATGGCTTTTCTTCTTTCAGTATTTTTATTTATTGCAGCACTCTATTTCCTAGATAATCTTCTTTTCATAAATATCTATTCTGCCATTTAAACATTATAAAATGAATTTTATTTATTTATTTGTTTGTTTATTTGTTTATTTATAGCAGTAGGAATTGAACTCTGCACCTTGCACTTGCCAGCAGGCTTTGTAGCACTGAGCTCTCTCTCCATATACTGTTTATTGATAGAAATACTTTTGACTCTTTATAAACTTATATGCCAATTTTACTAATCAATAATTTTGCCAAATTTTTAACTCCCTCTGCCAAGATTCACGAAATCCTGCATTTGATGTAATTTGTGAGCCCTGAGCATCACGGTGCCTTCAAATCCTACTACTAGCTTCTCTGTTTCAAGCTCAGTTGCTGTCTCATGTTCCCACAGAACCCTCTTTCCGACCTAACACTTGACAGTGCTTTTGTGTCAAGCAGCCTCCAAGCTATCTCTGGAACCCGCAGCCACCTTCTCCAGATGTCTAGTCACAAAATCTCAGTCTACACCTGAGGACCTGTCTGGCTTAGTGGTATGTGCCTTCCTGCAATGAGGAATGACTCCAAGACACGAGCATTGAACCACCCCCCGCCTCCTTTGTTAATTTTCATTTTAGGCAGGTCTTTGTAAGTCATTCCGAGCCCTTTGTTAAGGCTCCACTTTGTGACTCTCCTACCTTAGCCTCTTAGAATACAGGGATCCTGGGTGCCCCACCCTGCCCAGTTTGGTACAAGTTGTAAGTGTCTCATCATTCCAATAGTCTTCCTTTTGCCATTGAAATATATTTTCAAAGAAGATTTTCTTGTTTATTTAAAGTAAAATTTATTTTTAATGTGACAGATCTTTGTATCTTAAGACATATAACATATATTTTATTTTTTGCTTTTTTTCAACTTGCTTACTTTGCAGGAAATTNTTTTTTTTTTTTTTTTGTATTGAGTGCAGGGTTTACAGGGTCTCACTACACAGACTGGACTTGTAGCTACTCTCCTGTTAGCAGCTTCCCAAGCACTAGGATTCCAGGCACGCACCATCACACCAGTCTCAAGCACTGTCACAGCGCTCCCAGGAGTCTGGCCGGCACAGCATGTCAGGCCTGGACTCCGGCTGCTGTGCTCTGCTGAAGCAGGGGCTTTAGTCTGTTGAGCTATCAAGCAGGCCTTTTTATTTTATTTTGAAGAGTAAAAACAAAACCAATCACCTTGGTCTTCTAAACTGGTACTGTTTCTAATGTCTTTTATATTATTATTATTATTCCTTAGCAGTTTTAAAGATAGGATTCTTTATTTCCTACAAATTTATGACTCTAGAATTTATTGAGCAGAAAAATTATTTTATTACAGATATTTGTTTTTCCATTCTTTTAAAGTATATTATGATAATTTTAGTTTTAAATAGTGTGTTAAAATTTTCTCTGACTTTTATTTATAGCTTGAAAGCACAGGGTAATTTAACCCCAAATACTCAATAAAATAACAGAAATAAATTTACTAAATTTATATCTCTTGATTTGTGCTCTGAGATTCTGAGGTATATCAGAATAAAAGTATTTTAATTATATATAAGATTTTAATGATAATCAAAAGATATTAAAAATAATGAGTTGCGTTCTTGCTACTTTTAAAGTAGTACCATTTACCTTTAGATATGAATATATATATATATATATTTACCTACAATGCATTGTCGAATTATTCATTCCACATCATGTTTAATAATAGAATACATTCAATAGTGGCTTCTCATTTGCAGTCTCATCTTCTCACATCCTGCTAAATTGTGAATGTAGAGGTATTAGTAGAGACACAAAGCTACATGCTTATGTGTGTATGTACTGAAAACGTGTGCATTCAGGCATGTGCACATGGACTGCGTGGTTAACTTTGGTTGCATCAGCTTGGTCCAGAGCATTACTAAAGTACATCACATGTCTGCTCTGTCCAGGTGGGTTGGAGCCGTGACATTGGAGCCCGTCCACTCTGACACTTACTGCAGCTCTCCCACTGACCACCTTAACCTTCTCTCATTATATTGCCACCTTGGAGCCAACAGACCATCAACTGACTTCCAAAAACGGTGAGCCAATTTGAACCTCTCCTTCATTAGGGTGTGGGTGTCAGAAATTAGGTTTTAGCAATAGGAAAGCTGAATAATACATATTAATACATATATATATATATATATATATATATATTACATGCAATACAAATGTGTGTAAATATGTGTGTTGGCATGCCTATCTGTGTGAATTTCATGGTAATACTTTTGAAAGTGAAATTTAAGAGGTCATTTATAATTTCTAATTTGTGATTTCTTTTATTTATTTAGTACAGGATCTACAGGTTCTCACCACACAGATTTGACTTCTAGTGATCCTCCTGTTTTCAGCCTCTAAAGCAGTGGGATTATAGGCCCGTACCACCACGCCCACTCTCAATCATCATTTTAGCATGCCCCAGGGGTGGGGCCTGCACTGCATGTGGGGGATCGAACCCCAGACCCTGTGTCTGCTTAAGCAGGCATTTCAATCTGCTGAGCTATCTGGCCAGCCCCCTTTATGATATTTAAACAAAGACCTTAATGACATTGTGTTGGTCAAGATAATTAATAAATGTAGGATAATTCAAAAATGCAGACTATGCAGAACAGCTTATTTCCCTTTGCATTTTGACTGGCTCTAGACAATTAAGTGACAAATTATGTGCAGCTGATTTTTTTTTATTAATCATTATGACCTCCACTAATGGAAATCCATGAAATCTCCAGAAACATTTTTTTCCATTAAGAGAAAGGCAAACAGAAATAAGAACACATCAGCAAAGTAGAGGAAAATATTCAACAATGCTAATAGAACAAGAGATGACTATGAGCAAATGAAAACATACAACTACATAATATCTTTTTAAATGAAAATATTCAGGTACAGTTAGGATTTAGTGAAGAAATTATATTTCAGGAAGGATATCAATTGTTCTAATATTAAAATTTTTTAGGCTCTCTCTTCAAATATTGAAGATTTCATGTAATATGGAAATAATTAAAGTCTAATGTGATTTGTACAAAATGATTCATAATATAATATGATAAAATTACTTAAGTACTTAAAAAGATGATGAATTTTAAATTCATGGTTTCACCTTCACTGTGAAGCAAACTGTGAAGTGATTAAGCATCTATGGTTGCTGAGTAAGTGGTAGGCTAGAAAAGTAGTATAAGATAGTATTAAATAAATAAACCAGAAAGAAAATTGTCATTATATTTTTGATTATGTAAACTTTATATAAACACACAAGAAGGGATAAGTCTACAAGAAAATACAGATATGTCCCTATATATGATAAAATATATTATAAATAAATATATATTAATGGCTACTCTGTGAATAGGTAAGGAGTATTTGTTTTCCATTTTTCTACAATGCAATAAAAGCATAAGTATTCTACTAAAATGTTCTATAAAATATGATATTGTTACCCTCTTTTCTGATCATCATGGTGATAAATTTCCCATGGGTCAGGATAACTTTTAGATTTCTTCCAGAAGAGAATATTTCAAATGCATACCTCTGAACATACTATTACTCAATATCAGTGGTCTTGGGCATATATTCTCATGAGAATATTTATTTTAATTAGATAAATATCAGCTCTGTCATTTATATGAAATAAATTAGAATAAGGATATTAATGTATGTTATGATGATTAAAACAGGCCTAGTCACTTTAGTTATTTTAACTAGAAATTAGGATAGTCCACACCCAGGAAGGAATTCCCCACAAGAACTAATAATATGCATTTTCATTAATGGGAAATGAGGAAATAATATTAATCTTCTAAGTAAGGGAAGCAGACAAAAAGGTGAAGGGAGCAGGGAGAGAGCACAGAGGGGAAGAAGATGAAAAGAAAATGAAGGTGTGCTGCATTCTTGCGCCAATTCCGCATGGGGAGCATAATCATCATGTGTTGCAAACATACACTAATAAAGCTTTAAAAGTAAGAAAATAAAACGAAAGAGATTTTGCATCAAATTAGTGAAATGTACATGGGCTTGATTAAGAAATGATTAAAACAATTAGCCTTATTTATTTCAATAATAATTTCAAATATGAAGTAGAAAAAATTAAATTATGAATAAATATGACTACTGAGAGTTCTCCTTTGAAGGGCTATGAGTAGAATAAATGGATTTTTAATTCTCGGCCACATATTACTTCATTTAAATAATTATTTTAAAATCTAAAAATTACTCTTCCATTGTTGAAAATCAGTTTTAGATATTCTCTCAGGCTTTCACAGAGAGCACATGGGCCAAGCAATGGCCGTGACTCATCCAC
>NDGN011486425.1:0-11168 GCA_002564285.1 Tympanoctomys barrerae
GAAAAGATAAATCTTTAGCTAATCTAGTCAAAATAGGTCAAAGCCCCTCCTGGAAGCAAGCACTACCCTGATTCTAAAACCTTGTAATGTCTGATACAGTGTGTCAACTTGCGAAGTTTAGATGTTTAACTAAGCTACTCAGCAGGGACCCAGGCTTCTTCCTTTGTGAATATTCTTATCTTGTGCAAGAGAAAGGGGTAGAGTTTGTGTAAGTGTTACACCTGCCTGGGCGTGGGGATAGTTTGCATACAGCACAAGGGAGGAAAAGAGGTTTGCTCCTCACTCCCTCCTCTTTTTCTCTTGTCGCACTTGCTGTCTTCTGCTGCCTTAACCCGTTGCCTCTGTGCCCTCCACCCAGCTGGGGAGCTAGCCAATTTTGGTCAGGAACCTCCATAAACTGTTCGTCTCTTCATTTTGTGTGTCAAGTATTTTGTTTCAGCAATAAGGGAAAAATAACCAAGAACTATACCACAATCTCTCTAATGAACATCGATACAAAAATTCTCAGTAAAATATTGGCAAACAAAATACAGCAAATCATGAAAAGATCATACATAATGGCCAAGTAGAATTCATTTCAGGGATGCAGGATTGCTTCAAATTGTGCAAACAAATACATATAAGACACACATAAACAGGAGCAAGGACAAGATAGATGCAGAAAAAGCATTTGAAAGAAATCTAACATC
Organism: Tympanoctomys barrerae; assembly: GCA_002564285.1. Classification (NCBI taxonomy): domain Eukaryota; kingdom Metazoa; phylum Chordata; class Mammalia; order Rodentia; family Octodontidae; genus Tympanoctomys; species Tympanoctomys barrerae. The sequence goes on from NDGN011486425.1 coordinate 690, forward strand.
CATTCATTAAAAAAATCCTGAAGAAAATAGGTATAGGTCTTCAGTTCATTATGATATAAATCATCTATAAGAACCCAATGGCCAGGGCCAGCCAAATATCTCAGAGGATTAAAGCACCTGCTTAGGCAGATGCAGGGGCCAGGAGTTTGATCCCCGGGCCTGCCATGCGGGCCCCGCCCCAGTGCTCGCTGAGATGGTGATTGAGACTGGGTGTAGTGGTGCATGCCTGTAATCCTAACACTTGGGAGGCTGCAAACAGGAGGATAGCTATGAGTCTAATCTATACAGTGAGACCTTACAGGCCTTGTAGACCCTGTCCTAAAAAAAAAACCAACACAACACAACACAAAACAAACCCAAAAACAAACAAACAAACAAACAAACAAAAACCAATGGGCAACTTCATACTAACTTGAGAGAAACTGAAAGCTTTCTCTCTAAAATCAGGAAAAAGACAAGATGTTCTCTATCACCACTCCTGTTCAATATATTTCTTGAAACATTTGCCTGAGAAATTAACAAGAGAAAAAAGGAAGAGATCTGGATAGGAAAGGAAGAAGTTAAATTACCGTTATTTGAAAATGCCATAATACTCCACATAAAAGACCCTTGAAACTCCACCACAAGACTCCTGGAAATAATAACCAAATTGGGTGGTATAGCAGGTCACAAAGTTAATGCTCAAAGATTAATAGCATTCTTACTCCTCAACTCTTTACTTTTCAAATAAACTTTTGGCATCATTTTAAAAATGTTAATAGTATTCTTATATATGAAGAACAAACTTACCAAGAAAGCAATGAGAAAAATAATACTTTTCACACCAGCATAAAGGAAAATGAAACACTGAAGAATCAACCCAGCCAATGAAGTGGAAAAGTCTACAATAAAAACTAGAGTACTCTGAAGACGGAGATCGGAGAGGATAACAGAAAAAATAAAGATAAAGTAACATAAAAATAAAGATAACCATAATAATCTCCCCATTTCCTGGAGAGGCAGAACAAATAGCTAAAAAGGTCATACTTCTAAACTGTTATACATATTTAAGGCAATCCCAATCTGAACACCAATAGTATTTCCTACAGAACTAGGGAAACCAACTGTATTGTATTGTATTATATTGTATTGCATTTTTTATATGTTTAGTACAGGGTCTACAGGTTTTCACTATATAAGCTGCACTCCCCAGTGCTAGGGTCACAAGCATGTGCCACTTCACCCAGTCTCAATTACCATCTCAGTGTGCCCTAGGGGCGAGGTGGGGCCAGCACTGCTGGGGATCAAACCCTGGTCTCTGCTTTGCCTAAGCAGGTGCTTTAATCTGCTGAGCTATCTTGCCAGCCCTGAGAAACCAATTTTAAATTCATATGGAAACAAAAGAGACTCAGAATAGCCCAAGCAATTCTGGGCAACAGGGGCAAGGTAGGGGACATCGCAGTGTTAGACCTCAAGCTATACTACAAAGCTACTGAGCTTATAAAGTCTAATACTGACAAAAACATACACTTGTATATCAGTGAGACAGAATAGTGGATGCATAAATGACTCCAAGCACTTCATTTACCTTATTTTAGACAAAGGGGCAAGTCCTTTCATTGGAGGAAAGTAAGCCTCTTTAACAAATGGTGCTGGGAAAATTGGCTATCTAGATCTGAAGATAAAACCAAGACCTATATATCTCTTACCACTCAGCAAACTCCAAAAAAATGGATCAAAGATCCAAATATTAGGGCTGGCCAAATAGTTCAGTGCATTAAAGTGCCTTCAAGCAAGTGCATGGACCGGGGGTTCAATCCCCTGGCCTGCTGTGCTGGCCCTGCCCTCGTGGTGCACTGAGATGGCAATTGAGACTGGGCGGGGTGGCGTGCGCCTGTAATTCCAACTCTTGGGAGGCTGTAGACAGGCAGATCACTACGAGTCTGATCTAGTAGTGTGACCCTGAACACCTTGTAAACACTTCCCTAAAATAAAAAAAAGAAAAAAAAGGAAAGAAAGATCTAAATATGGAGGGACTGAGAATTAGAGATAGAAGACTACCAAGAAGATAGTGGAGCTGTAAGCAGCAACAAATTAACCTCTCCAAGATTCAGAATCCAGACACCAGAAAATAACAACTTGGGAAGAAAAAGAGCAGGGAAGTGGATCATCCTCAGGACCCAGGAAGAATCCGAAGGGAAAATTGAAAAGACAGCCCACAGTGCGGAAAAAGGAAGGAGCGACCCACGCTCTCCCCAGCTCCTGGCTCCTGGCATGAGAATGGAGGATTGAGTCAACAGCAACACAGTGGAGGCAAATGACTCCAGGGACCTCCAGAAAGAAACACCAGTGGAACAGAGCAATGGCTACTGTGCCTTGCAACTGCCGGTGAGTGACCCTAGTTGAAGTCACTGCGCGGTTCCTTGAAGACAGTGTTTGGTTGGATCCCAGTTTAGGGAGTGACCAACTGGACCAGTGACTCGGAGCAGCCATGGGTTGGCTTTGTCTCGAGTTTCCCAGTGTTAAACTGCCACAATGACTGGTGAGGGGCAACCAAGGGAGACTCCCAGGGTCAGAGACCTGGTAGCAGACCAGCAAGAAACGCCCAGAGTATTATGAGTTAAGACTCAGACACCAACACTACGACCAGAGACCAGGCTCAGCCGAGGCGGCATAAGCATTGTGATTGATTAATCTTCCTTGTACGCCAGTGCCCAGATTGTGTGGGGGTCATGAGCCATCCCCACACTGGTCCAGTGCCAAAGAATTTGGTGCTCGGCCCACAGGCAGCCACCTTTCATTCCTCATAAATTGAAGAGGCAGGATCCGGGGGCAGACTCAAAGGCCACAAAGCCAGGCCAACCTGAAAGACACCTCAGAAAAGCTTTCATTCCCTAAGGAGGTCATAAGACCTGCAAAAAAGCACCCACTACACACCATCTAGAAGCTTCAGTGGAGAAAACTAAAAAATGAAAAAGCAGGTGGGAATAGAAGCAAGATGCTACCACCACCCGTAACTCACCCATGGCAAATAAAGGGACATTAATGTGGAAGAAATCAAGGCCACCCACCTGAGTTTCCTGAAATGGTGGCAGCAGAATTGCCAGCAAGACAGATGAATAGGCCTCTTGACAAAAAGAAAACAGAGATAATTAAAGGGCTGATGATCACAATGAAGGAAATGATTAGTGAGTATAGAGCAGGCACGTTAAAAAATGGAGGAGCTTAGGAATGGCATGAAAACCACGAATGCTCAACACAGAGAACTGGATTTTCAAATAGAAATCCAGAAGCTTAAAAATTCTACTGAAGGCATACTCAGCAGAGTCAGCCAATGTGAAGATAGGCTATCAGGTCTAGAAGGGTTTTCATCAGCAGTCATCAAGTGAAAGACCTTTTAAAATGGCAAGGGCCAGGCACGGGGGCACATGCCTACAATTCCAGCCCTCAGAAGGCTGAGGCAAGAGGGTTGCTGTGGGTTTTAGGCCACCCTGAAACGCCTAATAAAACCCTGTCTCAAAAAGACTAAATAAGTAATAGCATGGGAACATGAAAAATTAACCCAATAGCTGCTAGATGGTGCAAAGAAGATTAATATAGGATTAATTGGAAAAAATGAAGAATTAGGAGATAACACAAAAAGCATTTTAAAAGCTGTTAACAGAACTAACAGCAGAAAACTTCCCAAGCATGGAAAAGCTACTTGACATACAGACAAGTGGGACATAGGGAACTCCAACTGTCAGGATCAGAAGCAAAACCTGTACCAAGCCGTATAATAGTCAACGTTCCAGAAATTCAACACTAGAACAGAGTATTTAAAGCTGTTAGAGAAAAGGAAATAAATGACATTAAAGGAAAACCATCTGAGTCACACCAGACTTCTCAACACAAAGCCTTGAAGCAAGAAGAGCGTGGAGGGAAGTATTTCAAACCTACCCACACTAAATGCTACCATTCTATAGTGTAAATATGTACTACTAGTGAATAAACAGAAAAGATAAGTCAAGTGTCTTTTAAAAAATGTTGTCAGTTGAAGGGACCGGGGAGATGGCTCAGTGGAATAAGTGCTTGTCTGGCAAGTGCAGGGGTCAAAGTTAAACCCCTGGTTCTGCCAAAAAGTAAAAAAGAATAAAAAATATTGTCAGTTGAATCCAAGGCCTTTATACTGAGTTGCATCCCAGATCTTTTATTATTTCATTGTTTATCTTTCAGACTGGAGTGTCAATGTCATTAAATTGCCAAGGCTGAGTTTGAACTTGTGCTTTTTCCTGCCTCAGCCTCCTAGAGTGCAGAGAGTACAGGCATGAGCCCCCACACCTGGCTAGTCTCAGTGTCTTTCTGAACTTAGCATCCACGTCCTGATTTGACACCGTTTGCGATGGTGTACACTGACCATCTCTGCTTAACACATCCCAGAAAGAGCTGACATTGCAAACATAGATCTGTGCAACAAGAGACCTTGCAATTATTTTATCAATTTTCCCTCCTGTTTCCTGAAGCCAAAGTTGACATGTTTTCCTATGCATCGCTCTTAGTATTTTTAAAAATCCTATCTGCTAATTAACACTTGTAAATTTTCTAAAGAATTAGAGTTCCCTCAAAATAAAATTGCTTCTGTCTTCCTCCGTTGTGGCGCCTGCCTCGGTGCGCTGGGGTCACAGCACACGTGAATGCAACCCCCGTCTGAAACGTTGATGCCGATGACCCCTCAGCTGCTGTCCCAAGTGCTCTGTGCCCCTTGGGGGTCAAGGTGTCATTTGCAAAGCTCATTCCTGCTCTGTCCTTTATACTCTCTGCTCCCAACATGATCTTGGACAGCAGCATAGAGGGAACCTGAGACTTCGTGGAAGTGCAGTCCTAGGCTTTACCCAGCACTCTGGAGAATATTCTGGATTTTAATGGGACCCCAGGTGTCTCACATGCTCATTTACTTTTGCAGCATGGCCAGTGTCCTTACTCCTCTTTGCAAGCACACTAATGGACTGGCCATGCCCACTTCTCTGCCTGCGGCCTTCACCCTGAGGCCCCGCTCCATCTCTGCCTGCTTTGCCCTGAGACCCTGATGTATTTCCAGGCAGGATGCTTTGGTTCACATTCTCAGTCCATTGGTCGTGTTTGCTTCTTCCCTCCCACTCTGCTGAGCAATTGTAACGTGCTGAAAATGGCATGGACTCTAGCCCTAGAAAGACCCGAGTTCTGGCTCTGTCCCCAGCTGGATGACTAAGTAAGTCTTTTATCTTGACAAACTTCAAAGACCTGATCTTTGGTACCGGACACCCTTACATAACTTACCTACTTGCTTAACCTTCCTAGCTGAGCCTGGGTATCTCCTGATACCTTGGTCCGTGGGGATGCTGGCCTGGTAAATAGAACAGAATCATTCTTGGAAATGATTAACATTTCTAACAAAACGTCCTGCTTAGGAAAACATGTATGAATGTTCAGGCTGCTTGTTGAGCCCAGAACTGCATGCGCGGCACTCTATGCAAATGGCCACTGACAATATACACTCCAGAGGTGACCACTGCACACACCAGTTCCTTACAGAGCCACACACTCCAAAGTGTGCCATTTTGCTGAACTCCTTCAGTTGTGCTCTGCCATAGGTTGGTCAATCTACCTGCTTGCAGAAAAAAAAAAAAAAACAACTGCAGCACTACTCATTGCCCTCCATTAACTTCTATGGGCATTAGGAAGCATACTTCTGTAAATACATACTTCTGTAAATACAGCAGAGCCATTCTTGAAAATGATTTGTATTTCCTACAAGGAATTCTCAGAACAGCATGCATGAGGCTCCAGTTGTACGTTGGAACCATTGCTTCCCGCATGGCACTGTCTATGGAAACTGCCATTTACAGTACACAGAAGTGGGCCCTACTACTGTGTCTGATTTATTTTATAATTCCAGTGTCATATAGTTTTCACTACTAATAGGTTTTTTTATATGGCAGTTAACAGATGACATTAGCAACGCTATGGTCCATTTCCAGGGAACTGGGTGCTAAGCCAGGCACATTGCATCCTTTACCATCTCCCTGTGGGGTCTGCTAAACAGTGGGCCCGCCACTCTCTTCCCAAGGGAACCAGGGTACCTTGTCCTCAACCTGCACATCAGCTCTGCTCAGCCTCCACCTTGGCCAGGAGCAAGGTCACTGTCCACATGTTGATGATAAAATCAGGAAGGTGACATGGACACTGTGCCTCTGCACTACTGCCATTATTTTGTTCTGCCATTCTCCCCATTATAGCTCCTGGGCAGGTGTCCGTATTGCTCTTTTCACTTTGCTACCATGGGAGGAGGTCTCAGGATGCCTGGGTCTCTGCTCCTCATGTGTGGAGTTACATAAACCCACTGCTCAGTGAACAAGCTGGCCTGAACATGCTAGTACTTCTCAGTGTCCCTTCAGATACTTAACTTTCAATATAGAACCACTTTTCTGCTGGTCCTTTTGGTCTGCTGGACCAATCACTTTTGGTCCTTTCTGGTACAAGGCTTCATGTAGCATTTGGAGTTTGAACTTTGCCCCAGCCTTAAACCCTATAGATAAATCACAGTTGCGACACCAATTCCATTTCTCCCCACTGTCCCATCACCAATCAGAAATCAGGCTGCTGATAGCCTGGCAATGATCTGCAGGTCAAGGGCAGTGCAAGCAGGAACACAGCACACCCTGACAGAGCCCACAGAGCAGGCCTTCCTGGTCAGCTGTCCCATCAATGGCCCCCTTCTTGGATCCCTTGAGGATCAACACTCCCTCCCCACAGGGGGGATGATGGGAAGGTGAGTTTGGATCTCAGCAGAACAGTATGTGATGCCACCTATGGCTCTGAGTCTTGGGAAGGTGCAGGCCCCCTCTGAGCCTCAGTTTGGAACTCTGAGCAGCAGGATGGGAGAAAAACAGGCCCACTTCAAGGCTGTAAGGTTGAGTGGGATCACTAGGAGAAGTGGTGAGCCCAGTCTTGGCTCTGTGGCAGACAAGCTGTGGCAGCCCTGCCGATTCTCACAGACGATCTTCCATTCCCTCTGTCTAGCTTTGCTCTGTTGCCTTCCTGCCCTCCCCGGGTCCATGTCCTCTGTCCCTGACTCTTCTGGAGCTGCACTCTCAGGTGCATCACACAGATTTCTCCTGGTGCAGCTGGGGCAGGCTGAGCCCACTGAGTCAGAGCCCAAGGGTGAGGAAGACTGGGGTATTGCGGTGACACCATGTGGGGACAGGATGGGTGTTGGGAGACACTGAAGATGGAAGTTTGTAACATGTGTGAGAGCAGGGCTAGGCCTCAGTGTGTGACACAAACAGACTACCTCAGTCCTGACAAAAACATCCTGCCTGGTTAATGTCAGCTATTAGTTACTAGACAACCTTGTGTCACATGATACTAACTTTGCAAAGGTATAAATTGTTATGGGTCAGCTCAGAATAGGAATCAGATCAGCCAGATTGGAATTTAAGAGCCTTTATTACTGGGCTCAGGGCCACCAGTCATTTCTCATGCAAGAGAGGACCGAACGGTGCCTATCCCAGGAAGCAAGCGGTTCTTAAGGCAAATATCACATGACTAAGGGGTCTTTCACAGTTCAGCAATATGCACAACTTGCCTGTGTGGGGGCTTGTTGAGTAAGCTGTTTTTACAAGATACATCTTAAGCTACGTTTAAAGGAATTAGGTTAGGGAGGGGAGGGAGACAGTTATTCAGTTGCTCGGTACTAAACAGCCTTGAGCAGAGAGTAAGGACACGTTCCTTAGAGTAGATATCGGGAAGCATAAGGGAACCTAATAGTTTTCCATAGTTACAGCACAAAATTCAGTTGACCTATTACATTCCCCACTGGTTTTATCTGGGAATGAAATCATTGCTTCCTCAGTTACTTTTAAGGGCTGGTATTGAGCTCTAAGCACCATTCACTTGATGGCCTGGACTTCTTATTGAGCATATGTAGTTAAACAGTTTATGAAACAGGGCCCAATAGTCAGGGCCAAGAGAAACAGGAGAACAGGTTCAATTTAGGCAGATATCAGGTCATTTATAAAAGGAGACATTGAGAATATAGTCCTCCATTATTCTTTTGTCAAATCTCTAGAGCCAAAATTTTAGCTACATTATATCCCAATTGTTTTACATGTTGTTCTGCTATTTTGCTAAAGAAGAGGTTTTTAACAACACTAAATATCATAGTGTAAGTTTAAATTTCTCAAGTCTTACACACTTGTGGCTCTTTGTGGTGATGTTACATCATATTATTTTGAAATGGGATCCCCACTGTTAATCTACTTAAACAGCAAGGAACATTAGTTAACAACAGAGTCTGAGTATGTGGATTTTTCTAGAACTTGGGGCAGGAGGACAGGTAATATCTCTGATGGCCCCACTGGCTTTTGTGCCACCTCTCAAGCCATAATATCAACTAGGGAGTTTCCTCTTTTGTCTTGAGGTCTGGCCCACAGTGGAAAGCATCCGTCTCTCTCACAGATGCAACATTTCTTGTCTTCTCTGCTGTCTCCTTGAGGGCCTGGCCCTGTCTGACTGCCTATAATATTTCTATCTAACTTAGCTGCCTGCAACATTCCCCATCTGAAGAAGTAACCTGAACTGCCATGAGGGAACAATGGGCGATGATCACTCTGGCTTCTTCAGGCTGAAAGGAGTCATAGTTGTTGACCAGCAGTCAGGGATACTCTCTAGAGGTTCTCTACCTAAAGGCCCTCAACAGACACCAGGCATTTTTTTCTTAGGTGGGTGGAGTAGCTTTAAATCTGGAGGAGACAAAGCCAAAGAAACAATTAAACATTATTAGGCTAAATAATAACATCAACAGGGTATAGTAATCACTTAGCAGATCGAGAACACAATAATTGTTTTTCTTTTTTTATTTTGTGCCAGACCTAGGGAAAACAATGAGTGTTCTCCACTTTGCAAGTGGGCCACTGGCTTGGTAACTAGTGACATATCTGCATGAACGTCTATTAAAAGTTTCACAGGCTTTCTCCTGATATTGGCAGTTAACATGAGTTCCCTCAGGTGGAGAGGGGAAGACCTATGACCACCACAATCTGAAACTTCCTCTGACTCCATCATGAACACTTTCTTTTCCTCTGTAGCAGCTTTGGACATCTTTTGCTTGAAAGGTCCCTTCTCTCTGTCTGCCTGGTCTTTGTTCATAAGTTGCTAGTGTCACCATTTTAATTTTCTGTCTATAATTCCATTCTGCATCCTTTCTACTATGAAACACTCACCTCAGACAAATTCATTCATGTAAACCCTTCTAAATTCTGCAGCTTGTGTCGGATCCTGGGCAAGATACAACTTTTTGATTTTAAGGTCTACTGCAGGTAGCCTTGCCCAAGGAACATGAAGATAGCTTTCCTTGTAATGAGGCAGGAAACCCCAAGAAGGCTCATCTCACCTGGGTTGTATGAGGTGGACAGTTAGTTAAGGCCCTAATATGTGTCTCCATAGACAAAATCTGATGGATCCCAGTAAAAGGAATCTTAATCTAGCATATTTGTTATGGACTTTACATGTGTGATTACCTGGGTTTTGATATATTCTAGAAGAGAACAAATTTCTGAGAAATTAGAGCATGTATAATCAAAGAATGAGCATTTGTGGTAACAGGCAAATGTATAAACTTTTTGAGGCATAGCAATTGTAACTCACCAGTTCTTAGACCCTTTTATTTATGGAGTTTGCTAAAAGTCCCTCTAGCTTTAATTACAGTTATCTTTAAATTTTGAGAACTTATGAAAACCAGATTAATACCTTATTTTTACTGTCAATGCTTTTAACTAATTTAAGTTCAGTTTGGCATATTTTCTTAGTTATACCTGTGTTTATTACCAGCATGAAACACCTGAGTTACATCAGACATCAACCAGGCTAACTTAACACACTTATTATAAAAAACATAGCATTCAGTCAGATTGAACCAATGTCCCATTTAGTATTTTGTATATGGCCCCTGTGGTAGTTGATGCATTATGTCAACTTGGCTGAATCAGATCTGGTAGTTCTGGGCTTGGGGCCCCTGCCCTGCAGGTGGGCAGGGCCCAACCTGGGGCACTATTGGTTCCATCCTGGGGTACCACTGGGCCAGCCTTGGGGTGCAATCTGTTCCACCCTAGCCTCATGGGCCGCCTCAGAGTGACTCAGCACAAAAAGTGTATGTCAAGGAGTTGAGGAAGGCTTCTTTGTTGCCCTGCCCCACTTCCTTGGAGAAGTCCCAGTCTTCAGAGCAGCTTGATCTTTGCAGCTGTGACACTTTGGAGGAGCTCCAGTCTTCACAGTGGAGTGCCTGTCTTTACAGTTGTCATTAGTATAGAAGGAAGAGAGAGACATGATGGATGGACACTCCAGCTGCTGCTCCTCCTCTGCTTTCATTGTTTTCTGCCACCATGAACTGCTGTCATTTGCCTTGGAGCTAGCAGAGTGTGAACTGAAACCATCACAAACTGTGAGCTAAATAAACCTTTCCTTCCTTAATTTTGGGTGTCAGGT
>NDGN011486435.1:0-21190 GCA_002564285.1 Tympanoctomys barrerae
AGAACCAGGGGGGTTGAACTCAGGCCCTTGCACTTGCCAGGGAAGCGCTTATACCACTGAGCCATCTCTCTGGCCCCTATCATTTTTATTTAGTGAATCATTAGCATACTAGCTTTCAAAAACAGACAGGTAAAATTAATTTAGCATTAAATAATGGCTTCATTTTGTGTATGAAAATATTACCGCTCAGTTTCAGTTGGAAATACTGCCTGCTTTCCCAACATCAAGAAAAAAGTTAGCCATTTACACTCCAGCATTTCTCCCTGAGCATTCCTTCCCCTAGTCACAAGAAATGGAGTCTACGTGGCCTAGCTACACAGCTTCTTTTGAGGCTTTACAGTGGGAGGTGCCAGGAAGGGGACTGCTTACAGAAGCTATAATGCATCTAATATATCCATACAATGGGATGTGTGAAAAGATAAAAATGAGGACATAGCTTGTTTCTTGTATCTGCACATGTACACACACACGTGTACACACACACACACACACACACACAGAAGGAATCACAAGAAACAAATAATGATGAGGATTATTATCAGGGAGGGAGGTACATGGCCAGTGGGTTACTCAGTGGCCCCATTACCCATGAAGATAAGTGCCAGGGGGACTAGAAAGGGAATAAATGCCAATCCAAGCACAAATAAAAAACAAGAAAAATTACCTTTCTTTCCAACCACTGCTGAAACAGACTTAGTGATCCCAGGCAAGCTAGTTTTACTGAAATTTAGTTTGGCCTTAGAACCTCAGAAAAAGGAAGTCTACCTTTACCCTAACCAGAGAAGTGAATCAACATTTAATCCCTTTTTTAAAAATGTATTTTGTTGTTACAGGATCTCACTATGCAGCTTGGACTCCTAGTGATCCTCCAGTTTTTGGCCTCCTCAGCACTGGGATTACAGGCATGTAACACCACACCCAGTCTCTTGGCTGGCTCAGTTGGGTGGGGGGCTGCACAGCATGTGGTGCTGGGGACCCACCCCAGGTCCCTGCACTTGCCTAAGCTTACCAGGTGCTTTAGTCTGCTGCGCTATCTCACCAGCAGATTTTTTTTTTTCTTTCTTTCTTTTTTTTTTTTTTTGGCGGAACTGGGGATTGAACTCAAGCCCTTACACTTGCCAGGGAAGCGCTTATTCTACTGAGCCATCTCCCCGGCCCCTTTTTCTTTCTCTTCTTCTCTCTTCTCTTTTTTCCTTTCTTTCTTTCTTTTGCAGTACCGAGGATAGAACTTGGACCATGAGCTTGCCAGGCAGTTGCTTATGCCGTTGAGCTATCTCCTCAGCCCCAATCTACTATTGAGTGTTTTACTGTCTCATTACACAGCTCGAACTTGTAGTGATCCTCCTGCTTTTAGCCCCCCAATGATGGGATTACAGGTACACACCATCATGCCTGGATGTAGTCACCTACACAGTGGGCTCAGGGGTGGGGCTGGCACAGCATGCGCTGCCAAGAATCAAACCCCAGTCCCTGCGCAAGCAGGAACTTGGTCTGCTGAGCTATCTCACTGGCCCTGCCCCATCTACTATTGTGGGCAGAACCAGGACTGAGACATCCCAGGTATCTTTTTTTCTTTTTACAATTTTTCTTTAATGTTAGGAATTCAAATATGAGAAGTTATATAAAGCAATTCTGGAAATCCACCAGCAGAGTTTGAAGGGGGTTGTTATTCATGGCCTTGCTTATAACTGTTACAGTTCTGGACTTCTACCAATCTAGTAGGTGAAAGAGAACTACTTAGAATTGGTTTAGTTTGCATTTCTCATATTATAAAAACATCCTAAAAGTAAGATGTATGAAAATAAAAGGTACTGCTGTGCCCTTAAATGATCTAGTGATATAACCAGGTGTTTCCCCACAAGGATTCATGAACATTTCACTGCACTTTATTTTAATTTAAAAAATGCACTTTATAAATTTTTTTGAGATAAGGCTACCATGATCAAATGCAAAAAATTCTAAAAATAATCAAAATTTATACGTTGAAGGCAAAGGAGGTAAATTTTTTTGAATATGTACAAAAAGATATCCTACTTTTTAATGAGAAAAAAATAAAATGAAGAATTTAAAGTCTCTTTGCTAGCTTAGTAGTACCTTATACCTAATAAAATTTCTACAGTGTTTTACCACACATTCAGGACTAATACAAGAAGAGCTCTTGGAAGTTGCCAAATGTTAACTGCTCACCAGCAAGAAATCGCTTCTTTGAAATGCACCTGCAAAGGGTAGCTTCCACAAGCCCCAAACCAGCTCCAGCGTTACCACAGTCCATCAGCTGATGACCTCGCCAGGCACAGCACCCTGGCCTAAGACCAACCAACAACTGTGCCTTCTAAGAACCTCAGAACCCTCCCTGCCTTCCCAAAATGGCCTGAAGAAAGGACATGCATTGGCACTAAATGAAAAAGACAACTTGCCTTGTAAAGCCATTCTGTATAAGTTCTCTTTGAAGTTTCTGGTCCTGAGCAGCATATTCAGAAAGCTCAGATTCCATCGCCGGAGGGAGAATGTTTGGAATAAATTTAGAAAACAGAGTTGGAGCCATGTGAACCCACTCTGTGAGGGAGAAAAAGATGCAACAAGGAAATCATACAGATAAATTTTTCTTTTGTTTTAAAGAACAAAAATATATGTTAAGTCAAATTTAAAACAGGGGGGAAAGTTACTTCAATCCCATTTTGTTAAAGAAATCCAAAGAAAAATTTCTTTGTAGTATGAAAAAGCTTTTACTTTCTTACAGATTCAAAGAATGAATCTAGGGAATTTTTTAATGGATCTTGTTGAAAATTCTAAATATGGAAAGAAAAAAAAAACACATTAACAGGATTACTAAAGAATTCTGAGTGGGAGGGAACTTGGAAAACAGGTATGACAGGACTATCAGCCCTATTAGCCATTAAACAAAACAATCTACTGGTCCAAGAATAAAAAACTAAGAAAGAACAATAAATAGACATAAAAAGGAAACAATATAAGGAAAAGGGAAGAAAGTACTGAGAATTTAATACATAGGCTGGAGATAGCCAGTTGGTATGATAAAGATAATCTGTTTTGATCCATATTAAAGCACAAAAAATTAAATGCATAACAATAAAAATAAGTGTTTATCAAATTATTAAGAAAAATATCAAGAGGACCCCCATACAATAAAAAAGCAAAGAAGCCCCAGGAAAATATTTCCACCAGATATAACAAAAATGACTTACTATGTAAATATTTGTACTAATTATGAGGCAAGATAAATGAAAGAGGAATAGATGCTTCACATACACACAAAAAAGTCATGTAATATTAATATTCAGAAAAACTCAAGTAGAACAAGCATGCCCTCCTCCTCCTCCTTAGTGAACACTGAGTATAAATAATGCCCAAGGGTACTAAGGACAGGATTTCGCTTCCTTGCTGCTCTTCCTCAGTGAGCACCGCTCTCTTCAGCTGCTTTAATCTAGCCTTCTCAAAATTCCCCTTTTATAAGATACTTTGGCTTTTTATATTAAAAACCATAAAAATGCCGATGCTTTTTAAGCCAGTAGGCCCACTTAAAAGCTACAATTTGAGCAAACACTTCTAAATTGGAATGAGCTACATTTAATGCATGCATGGTGCTGCACCAATGGTAAGTAAAGAGGGGGACTAAAATGGTATCCAATAGAATAGCTAAGTTCATGACAAATAAGCAAGTGCAGCAACTGTTACAAGGGCCAATCTACTCAACTTTGCATGAACTCATGGCAAAAGGATCTCAATGGGTCACCTCAAATAATGCTTTCAAAAGAATCTCACTGCAGCACTCTGGGAAACCACTAACTAATAAGTCAGAGTTCAAGAGACCAAATCTTTCTGCTACTTTATGGAACTTCAGGAAGTCACTAAAGCATTGATCAGGAAACAACAACAACAAAAAGTGTGTGTAAAAAAAAGGAGCAGAAGACTGAGTTTCTAAAGACCAGGCGTTAACTTAGCAACAGAATCTCCAAGAGTTGAGGCCCAAAAAGCTACAGGTAGAAACATTCCAGGTGAATTCAGATGCAGGTACATGATGACCAGCACTTATGAAACTCTGCTGTAGTTTAAACTTCTACATTTATAATTCAACTTTTAAAATGTTCTAACCTTAATCTGCTACTTGAATACAACTGTTTTAATAAATCAAGAACATAGTGGATACTGAAACAACATGTAAATGTTAACATGTTTAAAAAGATCTCTAAAAAAATAAATAAATAAAAGATCTCTGAACATACCTGTGGCAGAAAAAAATGTGCAATAAAACTTACCTTCTTAACAGGACAATCCTTAGGTACACAATTCTCACAAGCAGTATAAATCCTATTATAAGAACACTAAACTGCATAAAATACTATTTAAATAAACATGTATCTATAATTTTTGTTGTGGAACTTTGTTACTCAAAATAAAAGCCAGAGGGGGCCTGGCCCTAGCTCAGTTCTTTAAGTGGCTGCTTCCACAAAGCTGTCAGCCTCAGGTTGCTGTAGTTNGATCCCCACAACACTCCAGCCAGCCAAAAGTGCCCTCAAGGCATTTGAGGAACAAAAAAAAAAAAAAAAATCCTTATTCAAAATAAAAGCCAGAGCTGATATAGCTACCTAGTTGGGAATTTGTCATATTGCATTTGAAAGCTTTCTAACATAGAAGAAAAAATATATATAATTTATAACCTACACAAAAAAATGTTCACAGGGCCAACCAAATAGTTCAGCAGATTAAAGCACCTGCTTTAGGCAGACACAGGGGCTGGGGGTTCAACCCCTGGGCCTGCCATGCCGGCCCAGCCCTTGGGGCGTGCTGAGATGGCTATTCGCCTGTAACTCCAGCTCTTGGGAGGCTGTAAACAGGAAAATCACTACAAGTCCAATCTACAAGGCGAGACCCTGTAGACTCTTTACTAAATACATTTTAAAAAATATTCTAAGCCACTCACTATACTGCAGTAAACAAATTCAAAAGGCTAAGAAATTAGAAAAACAAAATAGTTTACTGGAATATATGCAATAATTTTCCAACTTTATATAAGTAATTACTTCATACAAGTAATTCCACTTAAAAATTATAAAGAAGACAACTCAAGACCTGACTCAAATTAAATAACAGTAGTCATACATAGGATATGCCTGTAACTCCAGCACTTTGAAGGGTGAGGCAGGACTGTTACAAGCACAGTGAGTTCAAGCAGCCTGGACAGAGTATTCAGTGGGACCGTCTCCAAGTGAGCGAGCAAGCAAGTGAGTAAGTGAGCAAGAAAACAACAATATATCTGAGTAGAAGTCATTAACTGTTCAGCCTGAGAAAGAAGGCTGAAATCAGGCTATCTAACACTAGCATTTCCACTTAACTTCCATTTCAGCAAACTAAATTCTGACCTGTCTTTTAAGCTAATTAATTTACCAATCAAGCCATCAATTAAATAAAATTAAAAAGTGAATGGCTAGTAACAGTTTAATGTGTGCATATTCATCATGCTATGAGATACAGTAATGAACAAATATAGATGTTTTACTTGTCATTATTCCATTTATTTTTTTTACTTTTTGGTATGGGGGATTGAACTCAGGACCTTGTACTTGTGAGGCAGGTGCTTACGCCGTTGAGCTATCTCACCAGCCCATGATATACAGTATTATACTCTTTGTAGCATGTTTTATTTCATTTAATCCTCAAATATAAGAAAGGTGATTACTGTCAAAAAGACATCTTGCACATGTATGACAGTAGAACAAAGTTCTACTCTGAGATTACTACAACCTCTTCCTTGTGGGCATTTTATACCTGGCTGGATATTAACTCTGACAAGCTGGAAGTTCTGGCTTACAAACAGGAATATACCTACAGATATGAGGATTTCTTTAAATATGTAGTTCTTATTTTAAGATACATTAAGGTAATTTATAAGCCATTACTTTTAACATAATACTTTTTATTTGATGTTTCTGATAATGTATCTTCCCAAAGCACTCTTATGAGATCACTTTAATTTTACCAAAACCTCTAGATTCCTTGCCAGTTATACTACAGGCCTAAGATGGTCAGAGCTGCCAATGTACATGACTGTACATATTTGCAGTGTGCAGTAGTGACGAAGATATTCCATCAATAACAAAGACAGCAATTAAGACCAAACATGAGCTTTAGTTTTGTCTGAAGCATATCCTATAATTATTTCTTATATTTCATTTCCCTTCACAGGAGCTATAAAAAAAAAATCAAACTAAGTGATTTTTGACTAGCACAGAAAGAGTTCAAGTGAGTTCTGAGTTTACTTTCACACTGATCAGTATCTTCTCAACTTTTTTACTATAGCCAATTTAATGTCACTCTGTCTTACAAAACTCCTAAAAAAAAATTTTTTTTTTTAAAAACCCACTGCCCTCTTGAATAAGGATGTAACATAAATAAGCAAACGAGCCCAAGCCCAACAGAAATGATGGCTTTTTACCTGGTCTGAGAGTATACAAGCCTTTCACGATGTTCGCCATAGTTGAAGGTGTGACCTGGAATGGTGTTGACTGGGCTTCCAAAAGTAAAGCTGAAATAGGAAGGCAGTAATAAAGGATGTCAAGGACCCTGACTGCCAAGATTCTTGTTATGATTATTTCTCTCAAAGACCAAAAGGTAAACAAGTGCAAGAAAAATCAGCCCAAGAGGATAAATTGAGTTTTATAAAAAGGATTAAAAGGTCCCTTAATTCAACAGATAAATACTTAACAATGGTTGGTTAGACACTCATGGAAATGAATCAACTCAAGGAGATTCAGAAAAGAAGTCAGTTTTTCTAAAAGCAGTAGTACTTGCAGCACTCAGTAAAAGTACTCCCATTACATGTGGACACTAGTGGGTGAGAGAAGAGGCGTGAAGACTTGTGCTTCACGCAGTTCTATATTCTCTACTTCCCCACACACACCACCACTGAAACAATGGTCTTACATGCAACTGGTACTAAGAAATTGGCTGTAAGTAGTTTTCTTCTAAAAATCATGTATTAAACAAGAATCTTCCAATAATGCCACTAATCAAGAAGTCAATAATCACAGTTTTAAAACTAGAGAACTCTAATCATTTCTAGGCCACTCTCTCTCTTTAGAAATCAATGTTAGAGTCTAGAGGGGCTAACCACCTTCCTAGGTCCTGCACGCCTCTGCCCACTCAAGAGCTCCTCAATGCTACAAGCTTTCCCTGCGGCATCTACCTTCTGTTAGTTTACTCTAAAAAATAAAACTAAAATTGCACTTTATTATACAGGCAGGTAAGTTTGAAAAGGACTATATATACCATGAAGCAGACAGAACTGGCCTCATCTGCAGTGAAGTCACCGTCTCCATGCAGAAAGGACACTTGATGAACACTAAGCACCAATTACTTTTCAGCAGAGGATGTTCATTTGCCTTGCTGCACTCTCCAACACAAGACTCATCACGTTCCTGACACACCTCCCATCAACAGGTGGGATCTGTGTCCCCCAGGAGGCCAGGCTGGCTGGCTGCTTGCCAAAAGGTTACACAAAAGTCACATAGCGATAGTTTCTGGGCTCAGAATTTAAGAAACTTGGGCATCTACTTCTTGTATGTTGTGACTTTCACTCTTGGAGTAAACAGGTGAGAAACCAAAGCCATACTAAATTAGCAGCCATGTAAGTCAGTCATTTGGAAAGTGCAGCCCCTCCTGCTGAGGCTTGCCAGCCAGTGCTGAGCACAGCAGGGATAAACTGCCTGCAAAGCCCTCCACAAGTTAAAGAACAAAATAAGACTGGGGATGTTCAAAGCCACTATGTTCCTGGATGACTTGTTACACGGCAATAACAAAAAGAATACTAACATTTTCAAATGCAACTGAAGCCCAAAGACACTGATCAAATTTTAGAAAAAGCACATATATTCAGTGAAGTTGTTTTGTTAGAGTAAGCAGGTCATAGTAAAATGTATAACTAAAGACAAAATACCAATCCTTAATAGCATTATGCTTGAATTATTTTATGTTATTATGCTTAAATTAATTTTAATTTCTTTGCTTTGGTTTCTGTGATAATGACTGCACAAATCCTGTATGTCTAAGAGAATTAAATAAGTTACAATTTGTAAAGTATCTGGGACAGATCCTACTACATCTAAGTAGAATGTGGGTTTCACATCTTTCAAAATCTTTTTGATGACTATTGATATACACTATTAAATATTTATAGAGTTCCTTGATCTGGAGCTCAAGCCAGTATGACCATTGGTCACTTTTAATATGGCTTACTCTACCTCAATACCTAATAACTGTTCATAAAATATGTAGTAAATTCAGTTGTATCCAATTTATAACAGTTTAAAGTCTTTTTCAGTTTATTTGGAAAAGGTCTATCTACCTTTAATAATAATCTATATTGAAAACCAGATATGATATGATAAACCAAAGAAGTAATTTGTTAATGCTTTTTCTCTCATCAAATCAGTATTTTATTCTCTTTTGAATATTCTGTTCCCAATAAAATTCACTTCCAAATTACTAACTTGTTAGTGATAAGCTCAAAAATATGTTCTTTATAAAACATATTTATAAAGAAAATAAACTTTCTATCAGATGGTAGCATTTCTTCATTAAAGTTCCCCCCCCCTTTTTTTTTGGCAGAACTGGGGATTGAACTCAAGCCCTTTTATTCTACTGAGCCATCTCCCCAACCCTCTTCATTAAATTTTAGCACAGAAGAAAATGTGTATTTTGCAACAAAACCCAAGCCAATATCAATCAAAAACAGGAAATGACTATAACAGCTACATTATCTCCTGAGAGAACATTAAAGATGTTTGTAAACATCTGTGTAGCTTTAAAAAATACATGCTCAAGATTCTAGATCTGTATTTTAGATTATGGAATTCCTTGGGAACATAATAATAAAGCATGTATTATCTTCATCTATACTCTTAACTGTAAAATCTGTCTTTCTAAAACTGTCCCAGTGTTTAACAACTCCATCTCTTAATTCAAAATAAAAAATGGAAAAAACAGTTGATGATAAAGCTTATGAAAATTCTTCTGTTCATCACTGTACCAGCTAATTATGTTTAATAGGAAAGCAACAAAATATATACTGCAAATTCAAGTATGTACCAATTTTTTGAAAATGCCTTGATATGTACACCTATACTTCACAGAGTACGTGAGGTTTTACAGGATGCTGAGGCATTAAGCCTGGGGCTTCCTAGATGCATACCCTTTTAGGAAAGGAAGCATGAGGTACCACTCACTGAGAGGGGCAGACAACCCAGGAATGGAGAGAAAAGAAAATCTAACTGGACAATGCTGTGTGATCACCTGCAAAGCCATGTTAAACATTTTGTAGGTCCTAATTCACGGAAGAGAAAATGCAGGCCCACAGGAGGCTAGGAGGCAACACCTTCTACTCATGAATCCCCCCTTGTCTCATTTCTCCCTATAGCATAGGGAGGCTTCAACACTTCCTGTTATCTAGTTCAGAAGATGCCAACATTGGAGTCTCTATGATAATACTGGGGTTGATTTGCAATTTTGGCCTCTCACCTCCACAATAAGCTCAATTACTAAATTACTTACGCATTAGGCTGTAAATGTGCTTTTCTGCAACATGTTCCGTAAACAGCTTTATAAGGTCATCTTTTAAATCTCTGTTAAGCTTAGTTTCGATGTAAAACTTATTCTGAAAAACAAATAACTTTTTTAATGCATGAATCGGAGGAAATGATTAGTCTCATGAATGAAAACAATAAATATCATTTAAAGAAATAATGTACAAAGGTTACTGATTAAAAACAAAAACCAAAAACAACAACAAAAAAAAACCCCACAAGAGCCCTAGTGCAAGTCTTTCTGGCACAAGGTTGCAAGAAGATAAAGTGCTATGAACTATACTTAACATCGTTGTACAGACACTACACAGCCATGTGTGGGATATGCTCTTTTAAAAATCTGAATCAGCCAGAAGTGGTGGTGCACACCTGTAACCCCAGTTCTCTAAGAGACTGCATAAAAGGATCTCATCTCAAATTCAAGCCCAGGCCGGGCAACTTAGCAAGACGCCATATGCTGTCTCATAATAAAAAATAAGACAAACCTCAGGAATAGAGCTGAGTAGGGGAGGTAACTGGGTTCAATATCCAGTACCAGGGGAAAGGAATCTTGTATCACATCTAAGCACAACACCAGGAGAAAGCCACCTCTCTCATGATCTATGTGTAAAGCAGGCAGTAAACATGTATTGACTCCACCACACATTCCACTTCAGGAGTCAGTTTAAGTCATTCCACTCCAGGCATTCCATAGAGACCATCTGTGCTTCAGTCAGATAGCAAAGGAGGCATAAATCAAACCAAAAAGGCCAGGATTGGAGGAAAGTTCTTTAGTTCTTTCTGCACTTCTGTTGCAGGCCATAACACTTTTTCTTACTTATTTAAATCACTTTGAATCCAGTTTTGTTTCCTGTAGCCTAACTAGCATGACTAGCAAGCCAAAAATGATCAAATCTGTTTATGTATATTAACTCAATGCCTCAATGCAGGAAATACAAAGATGAATGTTAACAAGTTATTGACTCTCCTTTTTTTATTATAAATAAAGTTTTATTAAAATACAAAAAAGACAAAACAAAACAACCTCCCAGTAAGATATATTTCCCATTACTCATGAAGCCAGTAAATACATGAAATCCAAAATCCCAAATTGGTTTCTCAAGACCAAAATAGAATAAACTGCACTTCTGAAGCATAAACTTTGACTTTCCTCATACTATTCATCTTTTTCCAACCTACCAGTCCCATGGCCTCATACACTGTGAAGATATTATTGACTCTCTCTTAATAGATTTTTCTGTTTGAAATATTTAGTTAGATCCATATAGTTAAAAAATACAAATACATACAAAGGGTATGCAATAAAATCTCCCTTTGCAGGTCTTCTGTCCTCTTCCCAAAGTTGCATTCTATGCTAGGAAAAGTATTGTACAGTCGTTCTAAAATGATCCTTGTATGTGTGTACTTCTTTTTCTCAAAAAAAGCCCTTGCTCAGGAGGAAATATTACACACTATACTTCATTGTTCACCCTCAAGGGTATATTCTAGATGACTTTTCTTTAAAAAAAAAAGACATATTATTATTATTAAAATGTATTTGATACAGGGTCTCATTACGAAGCTCCAACTCCTAGTGATCCTCCTGTTTCTAGCCCCCCAGCACTGGAACTGTAAGTTTCTGTGGCCAGCGCAACATGTGATGCCAGAGATTAAACCAGTCACTGCAACTGACTAAGCAGGCGCTTAATCTGCTGGACCATCTCATCGGCCCTCATGTCATTGTTTTTAACTGTATTATTTCTCTTTTCCATTTATTAGTCCTAATAGCTTTGCTAGCCCAATTCTGTACTATTAAAAACACTGTGTAATTCTTACATATATGCATAGTATTTGTATATGCTTGAGTTTATTTGTATGCCCAGATACAATTCTCAATCTTTCAAAGAGACTTCCAATTAACATTTCTACGAAAAGTATCAATTTATTTCCCTACAGATTTACCAGTACTATCAGAAGCTTTCAATTTCACTACAAGTGCTTTTTAAATGTTGCTTTCTTTGAATGTGCCATCTTTTAGTGTTGAACATAGTATTGTGCTTATATTTGTATTTTTGTGAATTATCTATCTATATTTCTTTTTCTATTTTTCAACAGAAAAACAGACCTTTTATAATTCATGAAAACATTATTAAATAAGTCTTTGTCTCATGTTTCAAAAATTTACTGCTACTTTTCCCCACCTATGTTTTGCTCCTGGTATTTTACTACACTAACATTTTTAAACTTTGGACTTGTAAATCTGTGTCTGACTCAGAAAGGACTTTCCTTATCCCAAGGCTGCATACAATTCTTTCTAGTTCCCTTTCATTTTTAAAGACTTTCCCATTTAGAATTTGTTATAAATATAGCCATTGTCAGACTCCTCTTACTCTCCAAAATGACTATCAACTGTCTCAATACCAGCTAAGGAACAACCTAGGCCTTCCTTATTGATCTGAAATGTCTTCTTGCTTTACTAAAAATACCATGTCCTTCTTTTCTTCTTTATTAAAATGCTACTTCAGTGTTTTCTAGTTTCCACTGTATTGACCTATCTATCCCTGAGCCAATGACAAACCCTGTAATTACTGTAGCCTTCTCATTCAATACCAGTAAGGGACTGTCATCTCTTATTTGACATTTACAGCACTTTCATGACTATTAGTTTCATTCTTTTCCCATATGGATTTTCACAAAAGTCTCCTATATTTCCTTCTCTAAGAAACTGCTTTCCCCTCCAGAAGTATATTTTGGTCAAAGTTTATTTTAAATTTTATTTTTAAAAATTCATACAGCTACTTTCATAAATGAAAATTTCAAATCAAAATTTAGAATAAAATCAATTTGATGGTATACTTTCAATCTGGTATCTATTTGACACTTGCAGTTTATATACAAAATAAAAGATAAAATAACTGCTTTGGCCCTCAAGGAAAGTTTTGGGCACTTATAGCATTTTTTTTTGCTGGAGTATCATATACTGTTACCATTTGATTTAATTTTTTATTTTTGAAATAGCACATATTACTTATGAAGCTACTGCTGTATGTGTTGTGTAAACTTTTCGTCCTGTAGAAACATAAACTTAGATGCTTTTTTTTGTATTTAGGGCAGGATCTACAGGGTCTCACTGCATAGGGTGAGGCTGGCACGGCAGGCCTAGGGATTGAACTCGTGGCTCCTGCGTCTAAGCAGGGGCTTTAATGTGGCTGACTCTAGATACTCTTAATATAAGCTGAATCATGAAGTTTCTGCACATCTTCCCACAATGTTTGATGCAATCTTTTCCATTCACTGGCTCACAGATTCATTTTCTTCTTTGCCTGAGGGCATTATTTTCTATACCAATTATACCATCTGACTTCAGCTGCTCAATTTGTTCAAATTCTTTTCAGTTATATCTGGGTGCGTCTTTCTCTTTTGTGTGTACACATCACAAAGCTGAGTAACAGATATTAAAACAACTTCCATAATTGTAGCAAAAAATGGTCTGAGGGGCAGCAGAAAGCTCAGTGCAAGAGTTCCAGGCTCTTCACTCTCGCCTACCTAGCACGCTCCACAGCACCGTAGGTGCCCTGGGTTCTGCCTGAAGATTCTTTATCTTTCCCATTTGCTTGCTGTTAACAATGGTGAAACTGTACTGGGTATACAGTGTTGTTTACTGGTACCGTGTGAGAATACTTAAGTAGATCACCCTTTTTCCAAGTCACATTGACTAAAGTCAAATTCCCTGATGCTGTGAACTTGTAGGTGAGAGACACAAGCACTTTCCACAATGACATTTTTCCGTCATGCTGGAACATTCAGTTCATGGCATGCTATGCCTCTCCAAGGGAAGCTTAGAATAGTCTGTAATCATTCCTTCTCCAACAGGTAAGCTTGTAAAAGGTGAATCTGCAAGCATGCCATTCACCCAGCCCTCACAGGCCACAGCGTGGATGCTCAGAAGCAGTGGCCTGGCTACACGTGCACCCTGTTAACATCTTAAGACTTTAAGGTACAAGCATCTTAACATGTACTTCCTAATCTTCCATAAGAACCCAGAGTCCATTAAACAAAAGCAGTATGAAAAGAAGTTCTAGCAATTAAAAATCTAAGGCTTTTCACTGATTTTTCTTCTAAGACAAATCTTGATTAAAAAGGCAAAACCAACCTTCTTCTACATTATATTCACTGTAAAACTGATTAACTTTAAAAATTATCAGATTCCAAATAATTATTATGTTTAAATGTAAATAAGAATTATTAGCTTAAAGGAAAATCATAAACTACAATAAGATCTTTTGGAAAGTGCCTTATAACTGCTGACATAGTTCTGTTTTCCATTTTTAAAAACAGTATGTTTTATGAAAATGATCATTTTTAAGACTGGTATTCCACATATAACAGTGTATATACTACAGATGGTAGAATCAACCAAATATCTGGTTCTCTAAAAAACAAAGAGGAGTTGAAATGATGGCTTTTAAGGGGCAGGGGAGATAGCCAAGGCTTAAACACATGCCTGTCAAACACAAGGTCCTGAGTTTGATCCCCAGTACCAAAAAAAAAGGGTTCTAGGGGCTCCTGCATTTAGTAGGAAGACTAATTTTAAGATTCTACAATTTTATTTAAAAGGGGGAGAGAAACCTAATCAACAAGTTATAGCCTACAAATTATACTCAAAGCATAACTATACAAATAAAAGAGATCATCAGAGTGGAATTAATATTTTATTGCTTTACTTTTAATAGAATGTGTCACTTGGCATTTATCACACATATATTTGTTTGCCTTAACTCTCTTTCTTATGAAATCTGACATAATAAATCCTCAATTTACAAACAAGTTCTATTCTGGGACATCTATAAGTTGGATTCCTTTGTAATCCTACAAAATGCATCTTATATAGTACACCTGTGAAGTTTTCAACTTTAATGTTAATAACCCAGGGACTATATACTTTTGTTTTTCCACAACCAAGCACAGTGTCTTCCACATGACAAAAATAAAACCTCACTGTATGATTGTTGATCATTAATTGTCTAAACATTATTTAAGGAATTTTAAATCATTAAAAAAAAAAAAGTTCTGCATTAGCTAGAAAAACACCCACTTCTCAAAGTTACACAAAATAAAAACTAAACAGAACATGTTTAACTCTGCATCTTTCTTAAAGTAGGCAACAGCTCAAACTTACCATATATATGAAAAGAGGCACAATGCTCTGCAATGCTCCCATATACTGCCCAAGAGCTATATTAAATCTTTCAATATAGAGATCAGGAGGGCTGGCCTGTGAAAGAGAATATAAAATATAAACGTAACCATTGTGACAAATCGAGTTAAAAGCCCATCCACCACAAACTGAAATGCAAACAGACTTACAATCAAAAATTCATAGAGACAATAAAGAAAAGGAAATGCATTTATATGTTTAAGTTAGGGCCTATATCCTATTCCAAAGCCTTCTATGTAAAGCTGAGCTTTGGTTTGGCTATCTTTAAGAAAGGTACAGCTCAACATGTTAATTAAAAGGTCTGTTCTCTTAATGAATAAAAGGGATATTCAAAATAAAGATAAGGAAAATTTTAAATTATCACTGAATTATGTAGACATCTATAAGAATCAAACTATTTGGGACCAGAGTGGGGACAAAGAGGAATTCAAAAAAGTGCAACAGGCACAATACATTTTTATAACTAGTGAGGTTGTGTAATTCCCTTAAGCACAGTAACATTCAGAGTTCTATGCTAACTTGGTTGTAAAAAGTTTCTATGGCTAACCAACTATAAATATTAGTTAGAAAGCAGGAACTAAAATGACCCTTACATCAGCAGCTCTAGAGTAGTATGATGTAATGCATGCCTATTTAACTCATTGTTACAAATACCAAGTCACAAAACCATAAAGAGAACACTTCCAACTTTGTACTACAGAATGAAGTACATATCCCTTCAAAATTAACAAATATATTCAGGAGCCCCAGTGTAGCTTCTTTTGAGAATAAAGAAATACATTTGAGTCTATAAAAGTGGAGCCCTAGTCCCATGGAATTAATGTCTTCATATAGAGACCTTGAGCCCACTTATCCCAACACACAGTGTGGCTCAGAGGAAAGCTTTGGAGAGGAGGCTGTCAGGCACAAGCCAGGAAAGCCCTCACCAGGAACTAACCAGCTAGCACCTTATCTTCCCACTGCCAGCCTACAGGATTATAAGAAGCAAACTTCTATCAAGTCACCTAGTCTGTGGGTATTTTGCTGTGGCAGCCTAAGCAACACTGTTTTATATATTCTCTAAAATTTTGATATTAAAGAAATCTGCATGAGATAGCATGTGCCTAAGAGTAGATCATTAACAAGCATCACTGCATCATTCCTGGGCCAGAGTATCAACCATGGCAGAAACACTGTGCAAACAAAATAGACTATCTATACAAAATCTAACCTGTGGTGGTCTTATAAGCTGACAACCACATGTCACACACAAAGAATTTTAAAGAAGGATACTTAAGAAATAAAACATTGAAGGGATAGTGAATATTAAATTAAAAACACAAAATTACAAAGCATGGCTAAATTATTTTAGAAATATCCAAAGATTTTATTACTACTTTAAAATAAGATTAAACTCACTTTTATCCAAATATTTTAATACTACTTTAAACTACGATTAAACTCACTTTTTCAGTTCTACTTAAAAGCTTAGAATATATATAGAGAGCACTGTCTTCTCCCAATTCATCTTCCAATTTATTGAGTACAGAACTTAGAGGTCTGATATATGGCAGGTGCTTTATTTGCATTTCCTTTCCTAGTCCTCTTAATTGCCTGCAAAGCAATTGTTATTTCTATTCTACATACAAGGCAAACACCCTCAGAAATATTTAGTCATTTGACTATCATTCTACAACTAATAAACCCCAGAACTAAGACTTATACCACAGTTAATCTGAGTTCCTCTGTACCTATTTAAATTCTCTTTATGGCACCTTGAATGAATGAATTAATTAATTAAGCCATACTGGGGACTGAACTCAGGACCTTACGCTTGCCAGGCAGGTGCTTATGCCACTAAAACATCTCACCAGCCCTAACACCTTGAAATTTTAATGCAAGTTCAAACTTCTCCATTTTGGACCTTTCTGTCTTTGGTTTCAGCCGGTTCCTCCTCACACGCAGCCCAGCGTGGCATTGGCAAGAACTACTAGCATATTCCAATCATCGGTGTGGTTTCAGGCTTCCCAGATGACTCTTTCTACCTAGAGGTCTCTCTCCTCTCCTAACTAGACACACCCTGGCTAACTGCTATCATGGTTCAAGATGTATCTTACTCTCTCCCAAATCCAGAAGCTTCATGGTTCTTCAGTGGTTCGCCACACACTTTACTTCTCACATCCAGGCTGATCTCTGTCACTAACTACAAGTCCCCCTAGAGGGCAGGATCTGTACCTTATTTGTATATTTAGAATGGCTAAACTATAGCACAGAAAAATGTGCTTTCTTCAAGGACAGATTCTCATTGAAATCTAAACTTTAAATCTAATCTAGGAGTCATTTAGCCCCTGAATTTCACTTTCCATGAACTATGCTACTTCCAAGATATGCTGAGAAAAAAAAAAAAGATATGCTGAGAATCAAAGAAAATGTGAAGTTACTTGACAAATGTCAAACATTGTACATATAACTAGTAACAGTAAATAAAACTTTTCAGAATCATCTACCCATTTGGTTAATACTTTAGAAAAATCCATTAACATTTTAAAAAGCATTCTTTGTCAACTAAGGAATTTGGAGAAAATGGTTCCATATTATATAATGTTAAGCTATCATTAATGAACAGAATCACAAGCACTTCTAAACTGGCTCAAAGAACTCTGGAAATGCTTATTTCAGCATTCAGATAAATTTTAAAAGTATTATCATGCTTAAAAGTATCACAGAAGTCACTGCATTAAGATAATTTCCCCTTTCAAAAAAAAATTTTCCCCTTTTCATAAAGGCACTATTCAAAAGTTAAAAATATGGGTACTAATCAAAAGACATATTTAACAGAAAGCAGAATAAATAAAATTGAATTCCTTATTCTTATTTTAAGAACTTCCAACGCTCAAAGGTTATGAGTATTAAAAGGTACCTTTTATATCGAATCAAATGTCAGAACACTTTTTTCTTTCACATTTCATGCAGCACTCAACTCAAATTCTTCAAATGGCAAACCTATAAATCGTAAGTCTTCTAACATAAAACTAATCTTTTCTAGCAAACTAGAAATAAGTGCCATTAAAATCTAGAAAGAAATGCCCTTTCTAAAAAGCTAATCAAATTGTTCTTCCTTAAAACAAAGTTAACAAGTATACTTTGGGCCCTATTGGGGAAGTTGCTGCCTAATTTGACTTGTATTATTTTAATGTTACACTATTTGAGTTGGACATTAAATGAATTTTTTTTTCTCAAACAAAAAGAAAAAGCAAGTGCCAGAAAACCAACTGTTACTCCAAATTTACTCTAGCTTTTTATAATATGCCTAGATTCTCTGAAATGCATAATTATAGCTGGGTAGAAATGATTATTTTTTTCCTGTGTGTGTTTGTGTGTAAAGAGTAAAGCATTCTTCTGGTTTAAAATTCAAAAAAGCTCAAATGTGGTTTTTTGTTTTGTTTTGGTTTGGTTTTTTTCAGTACCAGGGATTGAACTCAGGACCTTGCACTTGCCCGGCAAGCACTTATTCTACTGAGCTATCTTCCCACCCCTCAGATGCGTTTAGAGTTTGACTCTTCACCCTTTGTTCCTGAAGTAACTCACTCTTAATTATTTCAGATACTTCCAGAAGCAGTGTATCCCTATACAAAAATACATCTTGTTTACAGCTCTTTGCACAAATGCTAAAGTACAACACTGACTTGTAGCACTCCCAATTATCCTCAAGTTGGTTTTATTCTAGTGCATCTCAAATATTATGGTTTCTGGAACCCTCTGTGAACTCTTAAAAAAGTAAATGAAGATTCCAAAAGGCTTTTGTTGAAATAGCAATGACCACCCCTGTGTTAGAAATTCAGCCTGGGCAGTGGCATGTTGCCTGTAATCCCAGACACACGTGAGGCCGAGAGGGAAGGTACTCTTGAACTAAGCAGTTGCACACGAGCCTAAGAAGAGCCTGTCTCACCATCAGGCACTTGCTCAACAGGCTCAAGACATATATTCATTCTAACATGACACCATTCTTTTTATGAAAAAAAAAAAAACTTTCCAAAACAAAATAAAAAACATGTCTTGTCATTATTTTGACATTTTAAAAGTCCTTAGAGCTAGGATTAGAAAATAGCTGAATTCTCATACATGCTTCAGTACAACTGTGATGTATTTTTCTGAAGTACATGGAAGCCATTTGTCATCCATGTACATATGGAAAAGAAGGAATGTTTTATCTTCAGGTAATTGTAGATATTCTCTAAAATATGACAAGTGATAGTTTCCTAAAGGGTAGTCACAGTACGAAATCTGAAACTTATGAATTTTTATACTCTTATTAAAACTCTTTTTAATTTATCTCGTGGTTTGAAACATTTATTTATTTATTTATTTTCAGAACCGGGGATTGAACTCAGGCCCTTACGCTTGCCAGGGAAGCACATATTCCACTGAGCCATCGCCCCGGCCTATCTTGTGGTTTGAATAGCCCTTCAACGCATATTTCCTATCATTCAGTAGGCTTTTGCAAAATACTGAGTAATACAGATCTTCTAAATATTGACACATCTCATTAGATACAGTTCTGAGTAGCACCATTAAGTTTTGGGAAAGCTATCAAACTCATAGTGGTACATACAAATTTTCTGAACTTCTAATGTTGACAACAAATTTTGTCAACTGTTTTCCTTCAAAAGATTTATTTTACTCATTTTTGAGAAAATATTGGTTACATACTTAAGTCTAAGTATCATACAATAGTTTGTCAACCATTCATTCTATCAAATGATGTACACAGGGATGGGCAGCACCAGTGTGCTAAAACTCACACATACTAGTACTTGTGAAAATAAGCACTGTACTTTGGTATACTGTTTCCATCTCTTCATAGAGAACATCTCTAGAATACCTTTTAAAGTACAAAGCCCAATTCAATGAAAAAAGTAATTGTCACTGCTTCATCTGGCTGGCCCTCAGGCCTTCTTAAGTGAAACCACCTTTTAAAAAAGTTTTAGAACTAGCGAGTTAGCTCAGCAGACTAAGCACTTGCTTAGGCAAGTGCAGGGACCGTGGTTCTATCCCAGACACCACATGCCGCACCACCCCCGCCCCCAGGTATGCTGAGCCTGACACATGGTTGCCCATGCCTGTAATTCCAGTGCTGGGGAGGCTGAAAACAGGAGGATCACTAGGAGTCCAAGCTGTGTAACGAGACCCTGTACCAAACACCGAAAAAAAACATTTTCACATATAAATAAAGTTTTAAAGTAGGCCCATAGAACTGAAGATTTGTACTAAGGCCCCAATATCATTTCTATACCATGAGAGCAAATAATGAAGGGAGGAAACCAGTCTTGATGTTGCAGCCTTCCTGAAAGGAATTCAGGAACCCTCAGAGGTTTTCTAAGAATGTACCTTTATTTTTAGTTTATTACAGCTTTTTAATTTTATTAGTACATGTTTGCAGCACATAATAAATACATTCACTGTAGAGTTGGTACATATAGATGACACACCTTTTTTATTTTTATGTCATCTCTCCCATCCCTTCAGCTCCTGGGTCCTCTTTCCTTTTACAAAAGATCTATCTACCTGTTTCCTATTACCTTTTATTTTGATTTTTATTTAAATTTAGGGTTTCTCATATAAGAGAAACCAACTGATATTTAAGCTCATGTGTCTGATTCCATAATGTTGATTCCATAATTCTTAACATTATTGTCTCAAGATGCATCCAATTTCCCATAAATAACTCAAATTCATCCTTCTTTATAACAGAGTAGAATGTAATTATGTATACATACCACACATTCTTTATCCATTCATCTGCTAAAGACATACAGGCCATTTCCAAGATTTGGCTATTATGAACTGTGGGTATGCATTTATCACTGTAATAAGACATCTTTAACTCTTTGGGGAAGATACCTAGAAGGGAACTAGTTGGATCAAATGAAATTTCTAGCTTTAGTTTTTTGAGAAAGTGCACACTGCTTTCCAGTGGTTATACTAGGTTACATTCCTACTGCAATGTAGAAGGGTTGCTTTTCCTCACAGCCTCACCAACATGTGTTGTTATTTGATTTCTTGATGGTAGCCATTCTTTCCATAGTAAGACAGAATCTCCATTTTGTTTTAATTTGCATTTCTCTAGTGGTCAATAATGGAACATTTTCTTACAGACTTATTGGACACTTGCGCTTCTGAGAAGTATCTATTGCTCATTTTCTGACTGGATCTTTTAGTTTGGGTGCTTAGTTTTTTTAATTTTTTAAATTAATACTCTAAGATGTGGCCGTTGTTTTCCCCATTTGGCAGGTTATCAAACGCTTCAAATATGTTTAAAGAAACTAAAGGACCAAAGTATGCCCACAGAAGATTTATACTAAGTAAGGTCCTGGTATCATTTTTGAACTTTTACTTTACCTTAATACATTTTAAT
>NDGN011486436.1:0-14374 GCA_002564285.1 Tympanoctomys barrerae
ACACACACACACACACACACACACACACACACACAAAATACCAATGTGCTCAATAAAATATTTGGTAATCCACTGAAAGTGCAATTAGAACAACTATCTAGTTTCTTCAAAATATGCAGTAAATTGTTATAAAAAGAAACAGATCCATTTTGTTTCAACAGCAGAAAGGAGATTTACAGGAGCGAACTGGAGGTAGACTATGAAAGCCAGAATTTCCCCGGGTGCATCCCACAGAACACTGATCCCTCCTTTTTTTATTTTCCCAGATAATTCTATAAATACTTAAAGCTATGTAAAGACTTTACCTAAGAGACCAAGGAGCTCATTTGAGGGACTGAAATATTTTGAGCTTTATACTTGGAACATAATAAAACAATAGCAAAGCTGTCTTTATAAGAGCTATATTTGGAGGCCCAAGTCCTCTCTATCTTTTTATATCTATATGTAATAGGATGATCAAAATAAGAAGTTTTGAAGTACATAAGCCTGTATCAGCCAATTTCTATGAATGACTACCTATATCCTCTGAGTTAGAGTCATTCACACATTCCACTTACTGTTCTTTACTAGAAAACTTTAGGAGTGACATAGCTTCTTCACATAGTGGTCATGAGGGTTAAATGAAATAATACACTGACATAAATACCTTTGTATAGAACTTAGCACATTGTAGCTAAAAACTGGCTACTACTGTGTTATTTCTTATTTCTCAAAACCAAAGTTCCTGGGTAGGGCTATTTTAAGTTTAGCTGAGCAAGAAGAGGCCATTTCCAAGGGAACTAACTTAGCCCACTGAATGTGTTTTACTCTTCCCTTGCTGCAATTTCCCTATTACCCAACTGCTCCCAAGGGTTATGGCACTTTCTACAGCATGCAACATATGACTCTGATAAAGGAGAAATCTCCATCTGTCAAATAATAGATACTGCTCTGCACCTCTTCCTCTGTTTAATTTAAAGATCTTATAATTTGGACAAAACGAACCACATCACTGTGCTTATAGCAAATGCAATTTTTAAATAGTAACAAGGGAATATAATAATAATAAAAATAAAATTTGATCCAAAATCTTCCACTTACCAAATATTTATTGAACCTTGAGAATACAAAAGAAGAATCTTTTCTTACTGATTTCATAGAGTAGCCATAAAATCTATTACAATGATCTAAGCACATGCATTCCAAAAGATTTTTTTTAATGCTTGTAACAAATACCAGCAAAATATAAGCAATCGTAACCCATATACTGCTGGTGTAAATGTAAACTAAGATTGTTGCTTCTGATAGCACATTGTCATTAAAAAAAATAAGTAAACATGATAAACATAAGTTAACCTAAGCCATCCCACTTGTATTTAACACTATAAGTTAAAACATGACAATAAAGAAAATTAAATACAAATGTTCCTGACAATTTTATTAGTCATAATGTTCTCAAACTGGAAGGGAAACCTCAGAACATGAATGGATGAACAAAACATGGCACTGGCAGGATCAATTTCTACATGATAATTATGAGGGTGTCAATTTTCACTGTTTGTTGGTTGGAGGTTTCTTTTGGTTCTTTACCACATGAGAATCTTCAGCTTGGAAAGCTGACTTCAACATGTTGCCAAGAAGGGTATCTACTTCCATCTCCTATTATGCAATCTTTTCTCATGTTGTTAATGGAAGAATTTGGTAACACAAAACAGGCATGATAGACACTCCACATTTGCTGTATCCTTTTGCTTAGAAGGAAGTCATAGAGGAAGGGATCTCACAAAAGCATAGGCTCTAGGTTGTGGAAGGTCATTGAGGGGCAATATACACAGCCATTTTCCAAAGGGGTGAAAGACCTTTTGAGAAAAGAAATTTTAAGAAGAGATAATTTTATATATCACTTTAGTTCCTAAGTGCTGAGCCTATTTCTTTTAACAGAAAGATACTTTCTTTTGTAAGTCAGTATATTTGAACACTTCCCTGGGGTCCTTCATTTAAAATTTTACATAGAGAATGTAATTTTAAATACTGGATGGGATCAGAAACTAAATTTCTACCTACTCTAAGGAGTTAAATTTGAAAATATCCACACATTTTATAAAAACAAAAACAAAAGCTGGGCTTGCTGGTGCACACCTGCAGCCCCAGCACTCAGGAGGCGGAAAAAGAGCATACTGGGAGATATAGTAAATTCAAAGCCTATCTTATCTCCTTAGCTACCTCAGAAGTTCAAAACAAAACTCCATTATGGGACTTAGCTAGGTGGTAAAAACCATTATCTAGCAAGCAGGTGGCTCTGGTTTTTTCCTCAGTTGCTTTTTTTTTTTTTTTTTTTTGCGGAACCAGGGATTGAACTCAGCCCCTTGCACTTGCCAGGCAAGCACTTATTCTACTGAGCTATATACCCAGCCCCACAAAAAATTAAAAATTAAAAAGACAAAAGAAAAATAAACCTTGTGTTTTAAATTCTCCAGTTGTGTTTCTAATTTAAATTTATTGTGCACAATTTCTAAAAGCAGCAACATTTTATAGACTTAGTTCTGCACATTAACTGTATGAAGACTTCTGGTAAATTTTATGGAAAAATTGAACAGTGCAGTCTACAAAAAGAGATTATTTGTTCTTGTTATCAGTTACTCTATACCTGAGTCACTTAGTTAAACTTCTAAACTTCTCAAATTGACACAATGAACAACATCCTAAGGAGATAAAGATATACATCCCAGTTATAGAACTGTCAAGTTACTTAGTTTAGCTTCTAGACTTCTCTAGTTGACACACTCTTTCAACTCATACAGGCTCTGATCCATGTGGATGGCTCAGTGAGGGCTGAAGAGCGAATGCCTCATGGCTGAAAGTTAATGCCAAAGACTCGCTCTGGTCGTCAGACTAGTACCCTTGGCTTTTCTAAAGGAGGATTTCCAGAGGTTCCATACAACATGGTGGGTATTTTCCACCCACCTTCCAACTTATGAAAGAAGTAGAAATTTCCAGTTTCTTAAAACCTGATTCTGGAAATGGGCAGGTGTCCTCCTTAACCTGTTCTAATAGTTGAACAGTTTCAGAGTTCAGATTGAACAGAAGAGATTAGTGTTTGAAGAAAACAATTCCCGTGGCACAGTTTGCCAGAATGGAGCATGTCACTTCATTGTTTGATACTATCTACTTTGGGCCTTTCTTACTTGTTCAACACATTTGCCCCGTTTTCTGTCAACACAACATGTAATTTTCTTTGAAAATTATTCTGTACATCAAAATAAAATATTTTCTTTTAAACTTTCTAAATTATTTTAAATATAATGGGAGATTAATGTGTCCCAGTTAATATGGCTTATAGCAGCTAAAATAGCAAAATAGCACTAATTCTACTGGTTTTCCAATAGTCTTTAAGATTCAGCTTACATTTTCATTTGGATGTTCACATCAGTGGATAGTTCTGCACTGGTTTATGAAAACTCATCAATGCTTCTGATTAATTAATTGTTCTAGTTAATAAAAGACATTCTTCATCTTTTTTCATCAATATTTGAAACTTCTACCACATTTTTTCATCCATTTCCTTAATTGGAAACATTTGATAGGATTAATCAAGAGAATAGATGTTATTAAACATATTTGACATATTGATTGTTGTGGGATACATAGGAGAGACCAATTACCTAGTTTACTGGGCAGGGGAAAGTTTTCCTAAAGTAAGACTAAAGAAACTGGTAGAAAACAGACAATAAGAGGAAAGTCATAAGATAAAGAAGAATTCTGAGCAAGAACAACGGTACCAAATTCTCCCAACCTGTTACAGTTTATACCTAGATATGCGCCCAAGTCCTTATGTACTCATAAGTGGGGTTTTTCAGAGCTGGTAGGATGCAAGGTATGTGCTACTGTGATTAAGGGTGTGTGGTACTAAATTAGTCCACTAGTTGGTTTGGCATAGTTCTGGGTGTGGATAATTGAAGGTCTACTCTAGATGTGGTTGGTACAACCCAAAATATCTGTGGCTTAGTGGAAATAGAAGGGAAAGGCAGGCTGGCTGCTGCAGTTGCTGCCGCTGTTGCTGGCAGTACTTCACTGCTTGCTGCTTGCTGCCTTTAGCCTGCTCTGTCATGGACTTTTTCCCCTTTGCAATTCCTGTTTGCCATGCCACCCTGCCTTAGAAACAGTTGAGTACAGACTGAAACCTCTACAAACTGTGACTTAAAATATACTGTTCCTCCTTTAATTTGAGAATGTTGGTTTTTTTGTCTCAGCATCAAGGAAAGCAATTAAGACACAACCTGATATTGATTTTAGGAATACATATCCCTAACAAGATAATTTCTCAGATATTTTTATCCATAAAGTCAACTACTTCTGTGCAATTTCTTAGACATCTTAATCTACACTAATACATTTTGATAACATAATTCCTTTTCACAGGTATAACGACAAGGTACAAAATTTAAAGGAATAAAGATTTCCTGTTAATAACAAAGTCTTTGTAATTTTGAGTCTGATTGACTGGGTTTGAATTCCAATTACCACATAATGTTGGGAAAGTTTCTGAATAATTGCAAACAACAACAACAATAACTGCATTATTTGCAATGTGAGAAATTTTTTTTCACCTAATTCATAGGATCTGTGATTAAATAAGATGCAACATAATACTTCACACATAGTTAATACATGTTAGAGAATACTGCAGTTACCATAGTACAAGAAAGATACAATCACCACAGTTGACCAGGACTGAGAAGATCTAAGATATAAACTAATTTTACTAGTGATTAGGCTAATCTGTTGAACATCTTACTGTCTTATTTGTAATATGTAAACAATAAGAATAGAGCATCAAATAGAGACATGAAAAAGATGATTAATGTGAAAACTCTCTTAGACAATAACAAGGCCTACAAGCATTAGTTGCTGAAGGCAGCATAAAAATAGAAAGAGAAGTCAGACATTTACTTCACTTTATGTAAGTATGTTCAAGCAGAAAAAAACAACATAAGGAGGCAGCTGTTGCTGGTGTCAACATTAACCTGAGCAGTATCTATGCTGGCATTGAGTATCTGCTACTGCTAAGTTAACAACTGTTCAAACAGAATATCTCTGGCTTCAGAGAATTTTCCTAAGAAGTAGGAATGTATCTCAAAGACATAATTCAGCAAGTAATTTGGTTCCACTACTACAACACATTTCATATAATAGAAAGCAAGCATTTATAATCTAAATTGATACCAAACTTTCTCCTCTCAGAGAATTATAATAACAAAACAACAACAGTCTTAAAAAACCTGTATTATTGTACATGAAAGGACAACTGCTACACTTAGCAGCTCTGATGAGATTTTATAGTCAATCACCATCACTATTCACTCGGAGTCCTTCAATGTAGAGTACAAACATCAAACGCATCAAGTGTCAAATAATGTATTTGTTTCTTCACAATTTTTAGTTGTCAAACTATCTTTAACCCAGAAGATGTCTTCAATTATATTGCTAAGTGTTGACAGTTTCACTGTAGACAAATCACAGTGATAACAGGACGTAAATCATAGTGATTTTTTTTGTCCTCTTTCATTAGATTTGAATAATGGAGACAAAGACTTACAAATACAGTGATTCACTTTTATGAGTTCCTAACAGATTTAATTTAGGAGAACCATATGATTATTTTCATCTGCTCAAGTTCTCTCTACTAAAAATAATCTGGCTATTGCAGGGAGGGAAATTTGTGGTAGCTCAGATTAGTGACAAGTTTCAGGAAACATGGTATTTCTAGCAGTGGAAATGGAAGCTCTCATTGCAATTCAAGTCATGCAAATCTATCTGAATAACATTTACTCTTATGTAAACCTTCATAGTTATCTTGGCTGGCTTTACATCTTGATAATTATTCCTGGGCCCAGACTCCGCTTATTAAATGAGAAAAGAAATTCATTAGATTTCTGGTGAATGACCAGATAGCATCACCATCTTATAAACATTAGTATTTAGCTCTTGATACTTATGAATAATAAATCACATATGATGTGTACTATACTACTCTACATCTTCAATTCAAAAGAAAAAGTTATGCTAAAGCTTAACTCAGTCAGCTCCATTATTTTCCAGAAAGAAAATGGGTAAAATATAGGATGTAGATAAAACAATAAAGAGATCATATTGTACTTAATTTTTTTGTTGCTTACAGTGTACTACCCATAAATGTGTGTGACAGTATTATCATTAAGTGTGTCAGTGTGACTGATGTGGGAGCCACCAAGATATTAATAAAGCACATTTATGGGGATGTCTGAATTGGTCACAGAGGGGGTGACCCTAAAATTGACCTGGTCTCTGGCTTCTTCCCCTCTGGCGCTGCTGCCCTGCTCAGGTTCCCAGCCAGTAAGAACTAAGTAGCTCTACTCCATTATGTTCCTTTGCCACACGGTCTCTGCTTGGGGTCCTACTAACTGACTCTCTGAAACCCCCGAAAGTGCAATCAAAACCAAGCCTGTCCTTTAAGTGGGTAGCAGGTTTTGGGTCTCAGTGAAAGGAATGCTGACTAATGCAACACATGTCTGTCTGGCTGACTGTTTTGGTCACTGGATAAAAATGAGACCTTTTGTAATGTTGCAGGTGTGGGAAACTGGCTGGATAACAATTTTGCAGAGACTGTAAGGAAAATAAGTTTTCAAGGGTCCAAATGGACAATGAACTTGAATGAAGTGGCTTAACTGGGCATTGAACATATGCAATGAGAGTGTTCCTGATTTTTCAGGGCCTTACTAGGTAGGTGTTTAAGAGGTCTTTTTAGTCCCACCTCTTCAATGAATTACAAACATTTGGGCAGGGCTTTATATTCTTGTGCTTTATTGAGCTTGCAGGCCTAGAGAAAGCAAGGCGTTACTAATCAATATTAATGAAACAGAACTGATTTTTCAGCAAAAAGGGTCAGTTTGTCCTTGGGAAGGCTTGTAAAGAAAACGTTTTAGGATAGTCTAGATTCATATATATGGAATACTTATTTTAGTCAATACATTTTTTTCCTGAACATTGACATATTATGATACTTCTGCTTTTCTTTCTTTCTCCTCCACTTTTATTCCCTGTCTCTCTTCCCCTGAATCAAATATACTCAATATCCAATCACTTCTAAGAGCCACTCTGAATGATTTATCTATAGGCTAATTAGAAAGAAGAGAAAACATATTAATTCTAGATTAAACAAACTAAATTTGTAGTCATTTGAGCCTCCTCAGTACTAATTTAGATTTGCTAAACTTCATATAAAGTGTTCTAAATTTTTTACATCTTTCTGCAGTAATTTTCCCAAATTATTGTTTTATTCATCCTCTCTTCAGACCCAATATTTTCCACTTAGTAAAACCAAATTCTTTAACATTGTTTTCTTAGCATGTATGTCTTTTTCATCAGACAACTAGTGGAAAAGATTGCTGTTGAAGAACAAATCATTTCTTGGTTGTAAGTCCTTGTCATTCATAACATTTTGAAGCAATACTGTAAGGCAATAATCTGTTTTCAAATTTCTATCTTCACTCAGAAGATAAAACTCCCCTCTTTTTATGTGGCCTGTCCCTCATTCCTTCATTTAATTGTTTGGGGACTCCCTCGAGGCCCAAGGCTGTAATTTCATCCAGTAGAAATGAGTGGACAGATTACTATGACCACAAATATGAGCTCTATTCCCCAAACTATGTTCCTTGGTGGTATAGCAAATAATAAAGCCTGTTGACACAACATGTATTTCTCTATTGCTTCAAAACACAGAAGAGGCAGGAATACAATTAATTAACATCCTAAAACCTCAAAAACTGGAGTAATTGCTACATACAAGTATAGTTGTGGCTAAAAATATCAACCACCCTTTGCATGCTAGACTCACAGGTACATTGTGTTTGGGTTGAGGAATAATCATATTTTATCTTTTTCTACTGGAATGTGTTGAAACCTAGTATGCTTCTCTGGAAACAAAACACAGTCCAACTTGCTGCCAATCTAGTCATGTTGATGTTTCTGTCCTCAGTACTATATGTCAAAATCTCCTTGCAAGGAAAGTATCATTTTCTGTTCTTTGGACGGAGCAAAATTAACTTAAGTAAAACAGAAGAACCTACGTCCATTTTCAGTTAGTTTTATTATTATCTGAGAATTGTTTCAAAACAGGGCAACATAGCCTATAAGGCAACACAGCCTACTAATGTATCTATTCTGTGAATGCCTGATTTTTAAAACAGAAAGGAAAAATCCAGAATGGATTATTGATAATGGAGTTAAATTAAAATTTACTTTAAATATGTTTTCCAGTGTTTCATCATAGAGAAACAATAAAGGGTATGAAAATGATAAATATTCTGATTTGTTCATTATATAATGTGTACATATACGAAAACATCCACTTTGATGCACAAAACATTTGATTTTGTTCACAAGAATACACATGTCTAAAATAATGTGAAGTGTAATATCTCAAAAACTTTTTATTCTTTAAATTTATTGGCTTCATTAAAAAGTATGAAGAATTCTTGGCTTCTGAAATTCCACATTCCAACAATGCGTGGACACAATTTGTTAAATTACATTTAGCAGCTCATAGTTCATGTATATTAGTCTCAAAAAAAATCTGCCAGCTAAAATTTGTCCATTTAATTTTCATGAATGACACTTGAAAACATTCATTCATGTAAGTGCCATAATTGTGCCACTGCTCAGGAAATAACTGACAAAGGGAAACACACTATACTTTTTGCCCAAAATTATGATCTGGCTTAAGGACATATTTTCTCAAAGACTATGTTATTTACTGTTAGTTAATTCTGATCACATTTGCCATTCTTTTACTAAGGTCAGGAAAAGAACAGTGATAGTTTCAATAAAACTTAGTCAAACTTTTTCAAGGTTTATAATTAAGCCAGTTTTTAAGACAAATTTGGAAAGCTTTTTGGGGGGGGTTTACCTTCTGTCTCAAAGATTAGCAAATGAGAGCTGATCACACGTTCAACACAGTAACTACAATTAATGCACTAGAAACAAATGACTGTGTTATAAGTTTTAAATTATATAAACAGTTGTGTTTTGACACTGCCAACAAAGTGGAGACGTTATAACTTGGGATGATTAAATGCAAAGAACACTGTTATTATTCAAGTTTTGAAATGAAACCTTTAAAACAGATTAGTGCAAGATTTTATTAGATAGACTCATAACTGATCTTTCTTTAACCTTGCCCCAAAAACCACAAAGCCTGAAGCAGCTTAACCTTTCTTTTGAAGCTGTGAGAGGCTGGCATACTGGGAATCAGAGATGTGACAGTTGATGGCCTGACAGTCAGAAAGGGTGCAAAAAAGTGAACATGAAATTCCCAAAGCTTCGTACTCAGACTTTTTCAGAGGTGGAAATAGATGTTCACAGCTCAGTAACCCCAGTGGCATCATTTTACCAGAACAAGGTCAAGTAGTAGGTACATGAATTTTTGCTCAGGTTTGAAAGATTTTAAAAAATGGCCGTCAGCTTGGAAAAGCAAGAAAGGTTCTTGGGAACGATGAGAAAGAGAACAGGAAGAAGTTCCTTTTCTCAAATCAAAGTCAAATGTTTTTCATCAAATCTTGCTCCCTAAATAGTTCTTGTTTCTATAATTGGTACATTTGTGTCCAATTTTCTAGACCCCAAACTTGAACCTTATTTTGAAACTTCATGGTCTGTTAGATGATAGCAATAATTTATTAGCTACTTTGCCATTATTGCACTCAGCCCTCTCAAAACATTTACCTGCCTCCAACAGAGATGGTTCTAAACAAAAGTAGGAATATCCTACGAGGAAATGTAGAATTATACATTAACTTTAGTCTCCTTGGAACTTTTCTCTGTTCATGAAATCCTTTGAATTCCTTGAGTCTATCAGTTCAGAAATCTTGGGAAATGTTTAATGATCATGAAGTGTTTATAGTATTAAGAGCCCAAGACTATGTTGAACTGTAGTTCTACTTATTGAAAACAAATGATCATATTTCTTTATCAAACATTCCTCCTTCACTCTCTGCTCTTGCCTATTGTGAGCACATAAATCTTAAGGGCTAGGTTGTCACCTTTAGCTTTGCTGCTCGAAATTGCCTGACAACAGAATTCCCCTAGGATTCTTCCCCAGCTGTCGAGGCTGATGGAAGGAAAGTTTCTTTAGTTCAAATAAAGATGTAGAATAATGGCTACCATCTTAAGTGTATATTAGAATCAAGTGAATCGAGATGATTTCTGAAAGGGAATGCAATAGAAAAACACTGAATTTAGAATAAAACTACCTGAGTTCAAGACTCATTACTTTGTATAATAACCTATACCCTTGGGGAAGTCATTTAAATTCTATAAGGCTTGTTTCTCTGGGTGTAAAATGAGAATTGTTACACTTTTAATATCCCCCAAGGGGTGTGTGTGTATATGTGTGTCTGAGAATAAAACAAACTAAAGCACTGCATGCTAGTTATTTTTCATTGCACTGAGCCACAATATAAGAATCTTATACACATTTGTGTTTTTAGAGTAGTATGCACAGTACTTTATTTATTTATTTAGGTATTTGGTACAGGGTCTTGTTATGCAGCTCAGACTTCAGTGATCCTCCTGTTTTCAGCCTCCACAGCTCTGGGGTTACAGGTGTGTACCACCATGCCCACTCTGTTGCTGGCTCAGTGGGCCCTGGTGGGGGGGCCAGCATGGCGTGTGGTGCCAGGGATCAAATCCTGGTCCCTGCAATTGCCTAAGCAGGCACTTAGTCAGCTGGACTATCTTGCTGGATCTTGCATGGTATTTTACATTGTAGTTTTAAGTCTTTATTTGCAAAAGATACTGTACCATATGTATTTTTTGTCTCATAATAGAACATAAAATACCCTTCCACAGATACTTTTTATTCATAGAAATTAATAGTCATAATACCTTTACTGTTAGAGTTACTTGATGCCAGAGAGTTCCGGGGTAAAAAGCACAGATATATTAATTCTCTTTTACAAAGGAACTACTATTTAGTAAACTCTAAATTACTCTAAAGCAACTGACCTGTTACAAAAATATTTGTATGGTTAAGTTTAAGTTTTTCTTTCTAAATTTAGAATATATATTGAATGCTGTATAACCAAATGATAAAATTTAATTCAGGCTTATTGTTTGCTACTCATGTCCAGTGAGATATTAGAACCAACAGCAGTTGAGTAAACTTCAGAAGGATTTGCATCTATGGGTCTAGGACAAGTTTTAGGATTCAAATTCCGGTTTCTTTCAATGAGCTGTGAGAAATAATTTCCTTACTTGTAGAAAATTCCTATAAGTTGTAGTTACAACTACATTAGACACTGATAGAACTGAAATAATTAGAGAAGTATCAAGAGACCTGTTTTGGAATATTTGAAACCATTTTTTTAGTATCATTTGTCTTCTAAGAATAGAATTTACATGAATGGACAAAATCATTATAATGGATACATTTAAGAATGTACTGTGACAATTGCATTTGACAATTAAGGTAGCTATGTAGATGACCTGCAAGATGCCTGGGTTACTATTTTATAAATGTCATTTACATTACTGCTATATTCA
Source organism: Tympanoctomys barrerae (assembly GCA_002564285.1). Lineage (NCBI taxonomy): Eukaryota > Metazoa > Chordata > Mammalia > Rodentia > Octodontidae > Tympanoctomys > Tympanoctomys barrerae. Next base: position 11,554 of record NDGN011486436.1, read on the forward strand.
GTGTCATTCAGGAAAAATATACAAAGACACACTTGAGATGAAATATCCTTATCTCTGGACTGCCAGCCTGGAAAACTATTACTAATCTGAACTCTAGTTAAATAAGGAAGAATCTCCAGAGTACAACTGAAATAGAAATTTTACAGTGACACATTATTCTTTCATCATCTATTACTATATTAATGCATAAGAGACCCCCATGCCGTGGCAGAGTGGTATCAAGAAAAGTGGCATTTTACAGTACAAATCATGGTGGCACATAGAAGGGAAGACTTAAAATCCACAGGTAAAAAATAGTTACTAAGTATATAGGATGCAGAGGAGAGGAAAAAAGAAAGATTTTTAAATAAGGGTTCAATGTTATACTCAAAAAAGACCATATAAAGAAATTGAAGTAGTTCTACATTAATTCTACATAAAAGAATGGAAGATAATGGACTGGCTGTTTAAAAAAAATAAAAACTACAGAGATGAAATTTTTGGGATGTCAGTATTATAAATCTTTCAATCCCAGGGCTATTATCAATGTACTAATATAGAGCTTTCAATTTATATAGATTTAAAATAAGAAGTGAGTCTTTATTTGTTCAGATATAAACACCTATAATGCAACTACGACATGGTAAACTAAGTGTTAGACATCAAAGAACTAAAAGAATGACCAATAAGGTACTAAAATATTTCATATATTAGTGGAGGGCAGAAAAATGCCAAATATTTGAAACAGTGGTGTATAATGTACTATGGAAACACTGTTGTTGGAGAGACCAATTATACTTTGTTTCAAACCTAAGTAAATTTAAAGGTAAACTTGATGTGAAACGTCCTTTCGAATTGTGTAATAAAGGAGTTGAATACACTGTTATCTGTTTATTTTCAACCTAAATTAGTCAAATTCCAATAAAAGAGCATTGATAATCAATTGAGCAGTTTAAATTTTGAATAAATGGCCCAGGGAAGGCTCTGTGCTTTTGCTATTGCCTTCCTGAGCCTAAGAATATATATGTAAGAGAATTTTCTTGTTTTCAAACATTTTTGTTCTCAGAATTGAGAGATTTTATTGTTGAATAAAAGAGATTGGGGAAAGGCACCATAAGGTGATGCAGACTGGTAAAGTCCCATAACACAGCCTGTGAAATACAATCGCTATTCTACTTCATCCAACGAATTAGTCCCCTTAATGATGCTTTGTGTTTGTCTTTAGAAATTTCTCTATCAAGCTCTTCATATAATTTTAAGAATTTTACCAGTCAAACAATAAATAAAGAGTTAACTAACATTACATGGCATTTTCTTTCCTTAGAAATTATACTATTTCATTATCTTACTTATAGATGACCCTTTGGAGACTCATTCATTTTGACGTTTCTAATGAGAGCACCTGAGCTAGCGCTCAACTATCTTAAATTTTTAATAAGTTCATAACTAGTCTGGGAACCTTGAAAAATTGAAGCCTCTGAGTGCATGAGTAAATTCTTTATGATCGAATGATTTTGGAAAGCTAGGGACAGAAGCAAGTGAGCAAAAAAAAAAAAAAAGATCATTTCAAGTATAGAAAGCACCAAGCTGTACTGTGTATACTCTTTTTTTTTTTTTAATGTACTTAGGACAGGTTTTACAGTGTCTACAGAATCTCACTGAGTAGATCAGACTTTTAGTGATTCTCTTGTTTTCAACCTCCCAAGTGCAGAGATTACAGGTGTGTACCACCACACTCAGTCTCAACTGCCTTCTCAACACAATCTGGGGATGCGGCCAGAACAGCACGCCAGGGATCGAACCCCAGCCGCTGTGCCCTGCCTAAGCAGGCGCTTTACTCTGCTGAGGTTATTGGCCAGCCCTTGTGTGTACTTACTCTTTAGCGAGCATTTTTGCTCCAATGGAGAAGAAAAAAAGAGGATCAGATCAGTGAGTAAAATGATTGGCTGCTATCATAGCAGCAATGTCAGTGCTACGTATCACAAACATTGAAATATTTTCTGTATTTTTCAACAGATAAATGCATGGCCAACTAAAAGCAGGAACTGAAGATTAAGACTAAATCCCTGAAAAAAAAAAAAAAGACTAAATCCCTGGACTCGGGTCAGTGTCTCAGAAAGTAGCTGTGCACATTTAAAAAAGCACGTCAAGGAGCTGGAAAGGACATGACAGACTACTTTGCAGCATGTGTCTGCATCTTAGTTATATTATCATTTATGTATTAATTGTCAGCACCTTGTCTCTCCTGCTGGAATGCAAAGGCTTGAAGAGAAAGACCTCTTTTCTCTGAGTACAATCAGCTGGTCTACTGGCAAATATTAAATAAACGCATAATTCACATTTGTAGAATCAAATAGATGAACTTTTGAGTAAAGCAAGTTAAAAACATGAAAATTTTAGGACAGAAAGAAGAGCTATAACATGCAAATAATACGTTGTAGGATGCCCAGTTACACACTTTGCTGGAGTTATTTCATCCAAGAATCTTCTTTTCTAAATTCCGGAGATTCTCATCGCTCATCACCACTGATGTGGACTCAGGAACAGCAAACGGATCCAAAAAGACAGTCAGATTCTGTTTTCTGTTCATTTGGCTGTTTTTACAAATCAATTCCATTTCTCTTTCACCTTGGATAAACTCTCTTATTCAATAATAATAAAAAAAATTCTTCCAATGGAAATATCCCTGGTTGTAACATAATGACTAGAATCACATTAGGGTGTCAAAATACAGACTAATCTCAGAAACATTCCTAAAAAACAGTTTTAATAAAAGAGATAAGTACACTGGGACTTTATGAATATAGAGTTGGAGCTGCTTCAGATTAGAACTTTATTTTTT
>NDGN011486441.1:0-11018 GCA_002564285.1 Tympanoctomys barrerae
CCGCCCTCGCTTAATCTGCTGGGCACGAAGAAGGGCAGGGGAATCCATTTTAGGGTAGGGGACCTAGGCGCTCCTGACCATCCCATGCAGGCACCGCACTACCATCCCTGCCTTGGGTTCCCTCCCTCCATTCTCCCTGTTGCTACAAGTCTGGGATAGGCATCTCTTTGCACCCGGCCATCAGCCCCCAAAATGAACCACGCCCTCCCAGAGCTCTGCCCCCTGGGTGCACAGCGGCTAGGCCCTGGTCCTGGTCATTTTGGTCCCCACACTCACGCGAATGACATAGCGCGAGGAGTTCCTGTCGTCCAAGCTAACAGTGAGCGAGAAGAGCGCGGAGGCGCTGTACACGCCCTGAGCCTTGTACAGCAGCCGGTTCAGGTCCCAGCGTGCGGCGTCCCAGCCTCCGCAGTCGGCGATGACCTCCAGCATGGGCCGCGGCCCCAGCCGCTCGATCTCCCCCATGTCAAGGCACGAGCGGAAGAAGGCGCGCACCTTGCGCTGCGCCGCACCGCCGGGGCCTCCCGCGGGCCGCGCCAGCAGCCGCCGCAGGCGCTCTTCGTTTTGTTCACCGATGGCAGCGATGGTGCCGTAGGTGAGCTTGTCGTCGGGGATGGCGTGACGCCGCAGCCAGCCGCCACACGCGAACGAGTAGAAGTCCTGGCACGGGTCGATGCTGGCGTCCAGGTTGGCGGACAGGAAGCGGGCAGCGCGCGCGAAGGCCTTGCGCTCTGGGCAGCCCTCGGGACAGGCGCCGCCGCCCGCCGCGCCCGGGCCCAGGTACTTGAGCACCAGCATGGCGGCCAGGATGGCGCAGAGCCCGGCGGCGAACACCAGCCCCGACAGCAGGCACACCTCGCGCCGGTTCCAGCGCGGCAGCCCGGCGCGCGTCCCTGAGCCACTGCGCCCCGAGCCCCGCGGGAAGCCGGGCGGCAGCGAGGTCCCCCGGGCGCCCCCCGCGCCGCAGCGGCTCACGTACTTGACCTCCTGGAACTCATCGTAGTGCGCAGTCATCGAATACGGGGCCTCCATGGTGCGCGATCCGATCGCCGCCGGGACGCTTATGGGCGTTTGTGAGTGCGCTACAGCAGGTGGCAGGCCGGCGGCCTCCCCGTGGGCGTCCGCATATTCCCGCAGCAGCTTCGGGAAGAGGAGAGAAAGGATCAGAGCGGTGCGCACCCCCACAGGGCCCACTAGCCTGAGGTTGCCGGGTGGAAGCCTAGTTGTGGAGGCCAGAGATCGCCCGGGGTCCCCAACTGCTGCCAAGGCCTCTTTCCCCTTACTGGGAAAAGAGGAAGGCTCAAGGGGGCCACTACAGCCGCACTACGGAGTGTCTTGAACCAGCCCCAGCTGCATCCTGCGCCCACTGCACACAATGCCCACTGCAGACTTGGGAGGACCCTGCCAGAAAACTGGAGGCAATGCACGAGCCTGGCACGCAGTAGGCCTGCATGGCCTCGGCTTCTCTGCCCCTTTTTGCCTGTCTGTCCCAGACCTGCTGTCGCCAGGCCCGGGTGGGGGAGGGGAGAGTGCAGCTGGAGACAAGAGGCGCGGTCAGGAGCGTCTCTGCGGACCCCGAAGCCGCCTTTGCTTCTCCACACTGGACAGCAACGCCCAAGAAAACGAGCAAATCGACAAACTTTGTCCTCGCGGAATCTTCAGAACCATTCCTAGCCAGGCCTCTGGGTCAGTCTCGTTGGCCCAATACCCATTCGCCCCTTCCCTAGGTCGCAGCGTCCTCCACCGCGGGTTCGGAGAGACATACCCCTCCCCGACGTCCGTGCCCGAGAACTCGAGGTTTGTCCATCCTCGGCCCCCTCTCTGCCCCGGGCCACTCCCCGCCTCAACAGGTTCTTCCTGGATCCCAAACTTGGGCGAAGTTTCACCCCCCTTCCCCCGCGCGTGCCGAGGGAGCACGGCTGGGTGCGAGGCTCCTGCGCCGAGCCGCGCGATCCGCGGAGCGCTAGAGCCGAGCCCGAGTCTGAGTCGCAGCCGCAGCCGCAGCTGGAACCGGAGCCGAGGGGACGCAGACAAAGCCGGGAGGCTAGGCGCCTCGGCCACGGTGGCCGTGGGGATGGCGGGGGTGGTGGTCACGGCGACGGCGGACTCAGGTTCCACTTACGCAGCAGGTGCGCGACCGGTCGGACGAGGACAGAGTGGGTCAGGCCGGGCCGGGCCTGAGCCCGGCGGAGCGGAGCGGGGCGGGCGGCCGCTCTCTCCGTGCGCCCGCCGCCGCCTCTGCCTCCGCCGCGCAAGGAGCCAGCCGGCCCGAGGGAGGGGGCGCGCCAGCAGCTCCACCCTCCTTCGCGCGCCCCCACCCCCGCGCCCCTCCCGCTTCCTGCTTCCCTCGCGGCTACCTGTCAGCTCCGCGGCAGCGCGGAGGTGGGGACCGCGGCTGCAGAGATGGAGTCACACACCAGCTTCGGGCTCGGGGACTCCGGGTCCAGCTGTGTCCCGGGAGGAGTGCGCGCGGATGCTCTTCCCGCAGCCGGGTCCCCCTCCGATGCGGTGCTTCCATTCAGAGCCTATCGAGGGCCGCTAGAATGTCCCAGCCGGGCCCACCGGACTGGAGTTCAGCCCCGAGAGGGCTCCGCAGGGCTGCTGGGAGGCGCTTTCGGAGAGGCAGCTATGGATGGCCTTCCAAACCGGCGTCCTCCACTTTGTTTTTAACCCCCGCTGGGATCAGCCGGTGTTTGTGTTTAGGCTTTTGGTTGGTCGCGCTCTGCTCACCAGACCCCGAAGGGCAGCTCTACAAGAAGAGACTGAGGCTGAGATTGTGCCCCTTCATCAGCCTTGGTTGGCTTGGCACCAATGCTCAGCAAATCCCTGTCCTGTTTTGGGAGAAAAGGTCTAGCAGAGAGGGGGCCTGCGCCCTATGCCCAGGAGCTTGAGCCCTCAGGCACCAGAGGATCTCCAGCCTGGTGCCTAGACACATCCAGGTGAACTGACCCCACCCTTCCAAAGGAAATGCCCTTTTCAACGTGGGCCTCCCTCCTGCCCTAGGCAGAGGCTTCTCAGCCCTCCTCCATGCCAACCTTGGGGCTTCTTGGGCACGGGATACCTCTGGAGGCTCTGCTTTCTCTGCCCTGCCTGCCACCCCTCTCCTTCTAGTGCCCCTGGCAATGCCCCCACCCCCCAGCACCAGGCCTCCCTGACCTTCAGGTTCCAGCTTGTGCGACAGCCTCAGGAGTGTTTGAGGGCCTTGGGCCTCCTGGAACGACAACCAGGACAAGGTGGGCACTGCAAGGACAGCCCACCATCCTGTTGCCCCTCCCTGGGGTTTTTCATCAGCCGGCTACCGGGCCCAACCTCCATGTGGCCGCCTCTGCCCCATCCTCTGTCTGTCCATTTCTGCCTTTCTAAGCCCCCACTTGGGATAGTGTGCGACACTCTGGCCATTCCAGGGTTCTCTTTGCCTCATGCGTCTTCTCTGGTCAAATTAATGCTACCAAGGAGGGATGGAATTACGCAAACTGTGGTGATTCCACGGGGGGAGGGGAGGGCAGGGCGGCGGCGCAGCAGCTCTTTGTGCTTTTAATCTGCATTTTCCCCTCGATGTTCCATCTCCTGGAGGATAATTTTCCAGCCTTTTCAGACCCTGATTGGTATCATTTCTCCAGCAATGACAGCTTTTATTTTCCCCGAAATGAATGCCGTGAAATTTCCAAGAAATATAAAAATGGATATTGTCTCAGGGAGCTGACTCTCCTGACATCGAGGCGCAGAGGAAACACGCTCCCCCAGGGACTTTCCTACTCTGTGAAGGAGGATGGGGACCCCGGCTCTCCCCTCTTGGCTCTCCCAGCTCAACTCTTGGGCCCCCCTTCAGGCCACTGGGTCATCCCGGTCCCTCGCCCCCTGACTCCAGGCAGCCCTCGGCCAGCCTGGTGCATTGGCCTCCCACTCTGGTCAGTCTCCTTCCCATATCCAGCCTCCTACATCCAACAAGGATCCTCCAGTCCTACCCCAGCCCTGGCCCAGCAGCCAGGGCCCACATGAGCTGGCTGGGGACTGGGCCCTCTGACCACTGGGTCTTGGTGACCCCTATAAGCCCACTACCCAGAGGGGCCTGACCCCACCTCCTTCACTTCTGTCTGCTTTCAGAAAGGGATAGTGTGACTATAGGCCAGTAGGGGACTCCAGAGCCTGACCCCCAGGTCTAGTGCCCTCTTTGAGCTTTCCAGGGCTCTTCCCCAAATGACAAGTTGACCTCATGGCAGAACATGCCGGTGCCCAGCTGTTTTGGAGAGAAGGACCCATAGGATGCAGCTGGTGAAGGGGAGGGGTTTTGGAGACAGCACCCCCACCTCCCCCTGTTGGAGGATGAGTCTCACCTACCTAGGTAGCCAGGGCACCCTGAGTTGGGGCTCTGGGGAAGGAGCACCTCACAGCCCTGACTCTTGGGGCCCCTGGGAGACTGCAGTGCTTACATGAAGAATTCTCTGATACTGAAGGCTCAGCGGGGCAGTGCCCAGTGTCTTGACCTAGAAAAGGACTGCTGGCCTGGGGCTTCCTCTGCTCCACTGCACTTTGTATGGGTGAGGGACAGAACCCCAACACCCCAAAACCCACCAGGGCAGGGAGTCAACCTGGGATACCCCCAGATTCCTGGCTGTCCAGCCTGCTCCTCCCCACATCCCCTGGTGTCTCCTGCCCTCTGCCCGGCCCCTTCAGGCTCATCCATCCATTATTCACAGCACAAAATGGATTTTTAATTTGAGAAATGAAATGATGCTCCCAAGTGGCCAGCATGGCAGGAGGGGCGGAGGAGGCTGAAGCCACAGGGAGGCCCCATGGTGCCTGGCTTGGGCTGTCTCTGAGGAGAGGTGGGCACCTGCAGCAGGTGATATGGGGCAGATCCCCACAGCCCGGCCTGGGTCCTGGGGCACACTTGCTGTGAAAGGTCTGACTCGGCACCACCTGAACTTCCGGTCTCTTCCCATCTGGTTTCCCAAGGTTTATCCTACCTGAGTACAGCACTGAACAGACTTCTAAAATTATTTTACATTACTGTATAATTGATTCCTTTGTTCATTCATTCAATGTTTGGGTCAGAGTCTCACTATGTTGACCAGGTTTATCTCAGATTGTTGGGCTTAGGTGATCCTCCTGCCTCAGTCTCCAAAGTACCCAGGCTACAGTCAAAGGGTGCCACTGTGCCTGGCTACAAAATGGATTTTTTTCTCCCCCCCCCCTTTTGATTTCTTCTGTGGTCCTGTGGTATTGAACATAGGACCTTCACATTGACTGAGCTGTGTCCCCAGTCCTTTTTTAATATTTTATTTTATTTTGAGACAAGAACTTGCTAACGCATTAAGTTGCCCTGAGTAGGATAGAACTTAAAGTCCTCCTACCTCAGCTTCCCAGAAAAGCTGGGATTACAGATCCATGCCACCAGACCCAAGTCTCTCAACTGGGCCCCTTGCTGAGGGCCTCTAGTCTTGGTGGCTGTCCTGGCCTCTGCCCTGTTCTCCAGTCCTCAGAAACTCACCCCTCATGACTGAGCCAGTGTCCTGCATGGGCCCACGAGACCTCTGCCGTCCTCTGTGCTCTCAGTCCATATCCCCCCCCCTGCTTCCCCCGCCCCCCCGCAACTCCGACCTATTGTCATTTCCCAGCACACAGCTGGCCCTGCACACCTGCAGCTACAGCCTCTCAGAACATGTTTTTTCTGTCACCTCTTCTGTGTCCAAGTGCCAGCCAAGTCCCAGTCAGCCTCCTGGGCCACCTTGGATTGGCCTGTCCATCTGGTCAGCTGCTGTCTTTCTGGGGTACACACTTGCTCTCCCTGGACCCTACCATAGTGCACACAAAGGTCCTGGTCGTCCTGTGGGTGTGGCCCAGGCCCCTCTGGCAGCCTAGCACCCAGCACACACCTGTTCAAACTCAGGCAACAGCACCAATCAGCATATGGAAACCCCGCGTGAAGGGTCCCCCAGTGCTGGGGCTTGTGCCAGGCACAACACCCACCCACAGACATGCCAAGTCTGGCATCCTAAGCACACCTGTCCTTTGCTCTAGGGCCCCTGGCCTGCAGCTCAGGGTGCCCCTCCAGTGCCCTGTACCCCTTGGTTCTACTCCCCATTATGCACACAGTCCTCTCCCAACTTGTAGATCAGTGTCTTTATTTTATATAAGAATTATATGAAATGAGGCTGGTGGTGTATAAACCCAGCACTTGGGAAGCTGAAAGAGGAGGATCACCCAGCCTGAACTACATAGCTAGACCCTGTAGAAAGAAAGAAAGAAAAAAAGAAAGAAAGAAAGAAGGAAAGAGGAAGGGAAGGGAAGAAGGAAGAAAGAAAGATGTCAAAACATCTTTTTTTCAAGAGACTTCAGCCAAGCACATGTAGGGGACAAACACGATGGCCTTCTTTCCCCTGTCACCATCTTTGGAGGAAGGACACAAAGCTCTGTGATGGTGCCAGTGTGGGTTCTCTCTATTTTAGTGCAGGACACACTAGGACTCGTGAGGAGGCCTCACCTCCCACGCCATGGTCGGGGTCTTTGGGTCTTTTTGTATCAACTCCCACACCCAACACAAAGGTCCTCAGAGTCCTACCCTCAACTGAGGGGCACATTGTGTCACCCACACATATCTGTGAGGACCCAAATCCCAAGGCCTTACCTGGAGTCCTGCCTGGCCTGCCTCCCACATACTATTTCGTGGACAGGGTCTTGCCCCCAACCCCTGGGCCCCAGGTGTCACCTGTCCCTGCCAGCACCTGAGGCACACAGATCCAGCTCATGGCATCTCAGCCTGGAGTACCCTCGTCCCTGCTTCCCAGGTAGCTCTGCTCCCCTCTCCGGCCCTGAGTTCTCCCTCCCTTCCTGGAGCAGAGGTCTTCTCTCCTGTCACCCAGGAACCACTCAGACTGACATATCCAGCCCCTGCCCTTGGAAACCCCTTGGTCCTGTGCATCTGAGGCCCCCTTGGTCTGGCTGTTCATGTCCCCAAGAGTCCCCCCTCAGCTCACCATGCTGTATCGGCTGAGCTGCCCCTCCAATCTGAGGCCTCAACCCCACTCCTGTGTCCTCATTTTGCATCTGTGGGTTACCCAGAGGGTGAACAGACAGAGGGCCCTCTTCTCTGGGATACACATGGTGGGACAGTGGCCTGGACAGCCCAGGCATGGTGACATTCAGGCAATCCTCAGATGCCACACCCAGGGTGCCAAGCCAGCTGTGCCCAGAGACCTCAGGGAGCTTGGCCTCCTTTCCAGATGTCTCCACCCCAAAGGCCCTTCCTGAATCCCCCCATCTAACGAGGCCTTGCCATTGTCTTGCTGTGGTTCTGAGCACAGCCTGTGGCACACATGTCCCCACCTGACATTATCCTGTGACTTTGTCTTGTGATAGCGGTCTCTCTCCCTTGACTGTATTGGAAGCAGATTTCCCCACTGCTCCATCTTTCCTGCCAAGCTACACTGTGGCAGGAGGTAGGGAGTCAAGGGTGGGGATGAGCTGATACAGTGGGGGGCAGTGGAGGACAGGAGGGACCAGGAAGTGACAGCCAGGCCCTCAAGAGGCAGACAAGCAGCTCAGCTCTTGCTGTAAGATGGAAAGAAGCCCATGGGGACAGGGGACATGAGGGGGTCAGCCGAAGAGCCCAGGTACCCTTCCTGTGGTTCACAAGAGAGGTAGGCTTGGTCTAGGCATGGGAGCCAACTGGACCGATTCTTCCTCGGCTTATGGGGTCCCTGGCCCGAGGTCCCCTCCCCCAGCTCTCCATCATCATTTCAAGTGATTGGAGCTGAAGGGATCGTTAGCTAATTAAAGCTGAGCCACTAATTGTCCCTGGTAGGAGAGCAAGCAGGGCTGCAGTGAGAGACAGAAAGAGGGGCTGAAGGGCCTGGCCCTGGCCCTGAGTAGTACCTGCTTCTAGATTATGGATCCACTTTGAGGGGGTGCATTGTCAGAGACCCCATAATGTAGAACATTATGTGGGACAGACGACAAGGGCCAGCATACCACAGAGGAGCTGTGCACCAGTGTGAATATCTGTGCCCACCTCTACCCTCTGTACCCACCCCAGGGCCATAGCTGGGAGGGTGCTGAGCAAAGAGCTCCCACATGTATCCTCTGGACATGTGACAGGTCACTCTGAGGAAAGGCGGCAGGATGCCAGGTCCCCACTGGGGCCCCAGAGCAGGAAGCCTGCAGCCAAGTTCTGCCCCTGGTTCCAGCTCAAGTGCACCTCAGGCTGGTGTGCTGACCGTGCAGAGGTAGCCAGCAGCCAGGTGCATGCGCGCGCGCGCGCACACACACACACACACACACACACACACACACCGGAGTGCAGTTGCATGGGAGGCTGCTCTGAGTCCAGCTTTTCTGAGCTCCACACCCCAAGCAAGATGTGCCCAAGCCTCCTGTCACCGCTAGCAAAGAAGGCTCACATGTCTTATTGCTGTACAGCCCTAGCCTTAGTCCCTTTGCCAAGCACAGATTCTCCTCGCAGTCTCTGGGTCAGGCATCTGGGTGGGTTCCTCTCTCAGGGTCTCGCTGGGCTGAGATCAAGGCATTGGCCGGGGCTTAGGCCTCATCTGGCATGTGGAGTCCTCTGCTACCCCCACTGGTGTGGCAGAATTCTCTTCCTTCTGGCTGGAGAACCCAGGTGTGGTTTTTGCTGACCACTAACCAGAGGCCCCTCTCAGCCCTGGAAATCACCCACATTTCTCTCTTATGTCCCCCCCCCTCCAAAGCCAGCAATTAAGAATTCACTTCCAGCCCCCGTGGATGTCATCAGGCTTCAAATCTCTCTTCCCAGTATCCACCAGTCCAAGAAATCCTAAAGCCTCGTGAGATTACACCACCCCCACACCAATGATCTCCCCACCTTAGGGCCAACGGATTGGGCACCCTAATTACATCTGCAAAACCCCTTCACGACAGGACCCAGATATGTGTTTGATTGAATATCGGGAAAAGCACACGTGTACCCGAGGGGCTAAGAATCTTGGGGACATCTCAGAATCTTGCCTGCTAGAAGCAAAAATGTCAAAGAGAAACCCATGCTAGGAACACTACACCTCCAGGCCCAGCTAAGGGCTCTAAGTGCTAAGGTGCCTCATCGAAGGCTCCCCAAAACCCTACTAATGTGTGCTATTTTCCCCATTTCACAGACTCTGTGATGGAGGTCATGGGAGGCTAAATGATGCTCACTAATTCACCCAACTGGTAAGTGACACCCCTAAACACCATGTGGCCAGCCTGATCGGCATCTAGAGCACCTGATGCGTGGATGGTGCTGGACCCTGGTGTCTGTGGTCCGACTGCAGCCTCTCAACCCAGTGACAAAGTCCCAGGCACCAAGGCTGGGAGGCTTCATGGCCACAGGAGCCCCTAGATTAACGGCCAGGAAATCGCTGCTCAGCCAGGCAGGCTGGATGCACACGTGTGCGTGCAGGGTGTGCCTGAACACTCGGATCTGGAGAGGTTGGGCAGAGGTGCAGTGGTGGCAACAGCCACCTGCTCCCCCCATGAGGAAGGCCAGCAGTGGCCCCCCTACCTCCCGCCCCTGCCCCACGCTGGAGCTGCCTCCCTCAGTAATGGGACTTAATCATAACACACATTAGCTAGGGCCTGCTGCCTGCAATTACCACTTCAATCAGCCACCCACCACCCGCCGCCCCCAGCCTCAGGCCCACCCGTGGGGACAGGGATGGTCTGCCCACTCCCCCTGCCCCCTCCCCAATGCAGCATAGGGACCCCAGGCTCCGCAGATGGACACACACATGACCCCCTGGCAGCAGGGCCCTGGGTGGGGGCAGCCAGCAGACAGGGAGCTGCTGTGGCTCAGGGTCACAGGCAATTATTTTAAAAGCCTGTTGAGGGAAAATGCGCTGCCTGCCCAGCACGGCTGCCTCTCCTGAGGTTATGCCGCCCCAGGTTGTGACTGGTGTGCACACACAGTGTTCACACGTGCCAGCCACACATGCAGGCTCGGGCGTGTCCCAGAGCACCTCGGGGAACGTATAGCTTCCCAGTGCTCACACATACCCCAAGAGATGGGCACTGGTGCTCCCAAGGTGTGGGACAAGGAGACCCACTTGTGTAGGCAGCCCTTTTCCTTTAAGGGATTTTCCCTGCACGGTGCCTTGCGCCCCTCAGCCTCCATTCCAGCACAGACCCCTTCTGGGACACAGGGACAGGTGCTGAGCTGAACTAGAGAACTTCCTATGACATGGAGCCTCAGCACCAGGGTGGGGGCCAGAGAGGGCAGAAGCGGGCTCAGTTGGGGAGTGGGGGAGGGGACTGCTGTTGTGCTGTGATTCTCTCTAATTGCTGTTTTGCTGAGAGGTAATTAAAATCCCTTTTTATTTCACACGTCAGAGCCCTCGCCAGCCGGTGGAGAGGGCTCAGGGGGAGGCCAAGGGGGGGGCAGGGGAGTGCCTGGCACACGGAAGGTTGGAGGTGTGTACCCTTGAACTCAGGCCGTCTGCCTGGAGCCCCCAGTCTGGTCCTGGCACAGCCCCAGAGTTCCCTGAGTGTGGCCAGCTGCCACAGCCAGCAGAGGCCAGGCCAAGGGAGCCCATGATTCTCCCTCTCCAGGCACCCCAACAACAAAGGCACCTGCTGCCAGGAAGTCCACACAGATGAGGAGCAACCAAGCCCCCTGGCTGTCAGCGAGTGGGCTGCCCCTCCTGGGTGCAGCAGGCACAGAGCAGCACCTCTCTGCTTCTTACCCTGTCCCCCTGCGCCTCCGGTCTGCCTTGCTCCCTCCCTTGCCCAGACTGGGAGTGCATTGCCACATTCTTGTCATTGGCTCCCTCTCCGGCACCTTCACCCTCCACCAGCATCCTCTTCACCACATTCTCCTCCATCACAGGCATCGCCATCATGTTGGTCGGCTTTCTGTCACTATGACAAAACACCTGAGGAAAGCAACTTACAGGAGAGGCTGCTGAAGGCTCACAGTCTCAGCCCCAGGCTGGCTGGCCCCAGGTGTCTGCCCTGTGGTGAGGGGGCATGTCATGGTTGAAAGGTATGGAGGAGAAAAGCTGCTGGCTCCGTGG
>NDGN011486442.1:0-10376 GCA_002564285.1 Tympanoctomys barrerae
CTCCCTAGACCCCAGAAAGAGTTTTTAATTCACTGTTTTTTTATTGTTGTTGGCCAGGCTCTTGTTCACTCCAGACACCCCTGGCATGCCTGACAGGACAGTGACCCCTCGCCCCCTCGCGTTGCTTCCAAGGGTAATTCACCTTTCACCTCGATGTCTTTGGTCCATTTTTAAGTTAATTTTTGTACCTGGCTTAAGGTAAGGGTCCGAATGCATTTTTAAAACAATGCACCATGTTCTCCAGCACCCTTGGGGATCAGTTGTCCTGTCCCCCACCGACAGACCTGGCAGTCGGCTAGGGAATCACATGGCCATCTGTGGAGGTTTATTTCTGGGAGCTCTGGCTTGTTTTACTTGAAATCAGGAAGTGTGAGGCTTCCAACGGTTCTCCCTTTCGTAACTATTTCATCCACTGGGTGTCTCCTGAGATTCCATGAAATAGATTTTCCTATTTCTTCTGATTGTGTCACTGGAATGTGGCAGGCCTTGCACTGAGCCTGCAGCTCCTCTCGGGCAGCAGTGAACTGGTGAAGGGGAGGTCTTCCCACCCGTGAGCAGGCCTGTCTTTCCTTTACGAGGAGCATCGTTAATTTCTTTCAGCAATGCTTTGTAGTGTTCAACGCGTGTCTTTGCTGCTTAAACACATCTCCACCTATTTCGTTCTTTTCGGTGCTGTGGGATGGTTTCTCAGTTGCCTCCTCACAGTGCTGTCAGCGCAGAGGATTTGCACTGCTTTCTGTGCTTTGACTGTGATCCTGCACCCTTGCGGCACTTGCCTATTCTAGCAGCCTGCATGCTTATGAGCAAAGGAAACAGGCAGTGGGGTCATTTCCCTTGCTTTAATCAAGGATACAGCTATAGACCCGAAACCAGCCTTGTTTGTTGTGTATACACATTATTTTTATATATATATATTTTTGTGTGTGTGTGTTTGTGTGTATACACAATTATGAAGGTGCTCCCTTTTCCCGAATCCCTGCTGTGAGGTAAAGTTAAAGCTAAGAAGCTGGGTGAGGCAGCACATGCCAGCACTCAGGAGGCTGAGGCAGGAGGAGCGCCATTAGTTCAAAGCCAGCCTGAACTACATAGTGAAGCCCTGACTCAAAACACACACACAAAAATTTAAAGCTAAGAATGTTCACGTTGGCTCTGCTATGAAAACATCGTCGCAACTTTATAAATGAGAAAACTGACTCAGGGAAGGTGAAACAGTTGAAAGGATAGGCTGTGTGAGGCTCAGGCTGTTGTCAGGTTGGGCCCAGAGAGCAGCCCCAACCATGCCACAAGCCAGCGAAGCGGGTGCCAGCCCTCAGGACGTGCGAGCTCACGTGTCAGACATGAATGCCTGATCCTGGGGCGATGGTCACAGGGTGCCGCGCTGCACGGGGCCAGAAGCAGGCAGACCTCCGACTGCCCGCTGGTGGAGCGCGGGTATGCTGCCCGTCTCTGCCCGTTTCCAGGTGTTCTCTTCCAGGCGGCATCCCGGCTGCCCGCGGCCTGCAGGGTGGAAGGGGGTCTTCCCGCTTTGCACGCTCAGTGTCTTTGGAGCCTTTTATTTTCTCACGTTGTTTTGCTCTGGAGATGCCAGGCCGTCTGTGGAAGCCTGCCCAGCCTGGCTCTGCAGAGTGGGGCCACCGCCTTCCCACATCTGGCACTTAGCCCCTGCAGCCGGGCTCCTGGGCACCGGGTCCCAGAGGGCTGTGCGTCCCCAGCTGAACGTCTGAGTGTGTGGTAGTGTCACAGCCCATTTCCACCCCCAGGCCCAAGTGAAAACGCTCCTGATGCATGAGACATGGAATTATGCTGAATTTTCTTCCTTAAGAGCTGACCGTTGCTCAAGGTGACATCACAGAAGGAGCACAGCAAGGTACAGGTGACAGATCCCCAGCAGGCTGCTGAGGAACTGGGGCTTCTTGTTTATATTCAGAATGGTGGTGATGGAGAGAGGAGGGGGAGAGCAAGGGACGAGAAGGGTGGGGGGAGAATGTGGGGCACTAAGGACAGGCTCAAGGGGGGTCCTGAGAGACGAGCTGCCTGGAGACAGATTTAAACCTGGCCTCCGTCTATCACTCGCGCTTAGGCGAAATCGTTTCTCCTGTCAGCAATCCCATGGATGAAACACTTAGCTACAGGGGACTGGCCCACCAGGCGAAACACCATCACTTTAGTTGGTCTCCTCAGTGGCCTAAGTGGTGGTGGCCCAGCTGGGCGAGGCTGAAGACCGGTGTCCACACAGTCACACAGGCGCCACCTCACAAGGTGAGAGCTCCCTGCCCTCCTCTGCTGCTTCCTTGGAAGGCGCAAGATCCTTGAGCCTCGAGCCCCTTTCCTCACATCTGTATAGCAGGCCTTGCACACGATGAATACCAACTGAAGGCACGGCCCGACTCAGCCCGACTTTTTCAGCACTCTGTGTGCCAGACACTAGTGTAGAGGCGAGAAGGACAGGCTTTTCTCCTGAAGACGCGGAGTTAGCTGCGGGGAAGGTGCCTGCTATAAGAACCACGTAGTTTTGGCCCAGGATGCCTGGAGAGCAGTGGCGCTGAGCCCCGGCTTGGTGGCCTTTCCGGAAGCCTGGAGGTGGTGGTGGCCTGCTCTGTGCCTACGCCAGGGCTAGTCCTCTCTGCACACTCGTCTGCCCTGAAGTCACTCCAGGAGGAGAGGCTCAGCATCCAGCTCTCACCCAGGGCCGCAGGAGGTGCAGGGAGCCTGCCTGGCCCCCAGGGCTGCTCCTGGCTGGAGGGCTCCTGGCTCTGGTCGGGCCTGGCCTCGACAAGGCTTGCTCTCCACTCTCCTGACGGTGTCTGGGGCTGAGGTTTCACCTGCTAAAAATAGGAAGATGCGAGACAAAAGGGTAGAAGCAGAAACAGGGAGGAGGGGAACCTGGGAGCAGCCGGGAGATGAGCAGGGGACGGCACCGCCCTGCTGGGACATCTGCACTGAAAGCCTCCACCAGGCCACGAGGTCCCTGTCCCCAGGCCACCAATTCATTTCTTCATGAGCACAGAGTTAGCTCCTCAGTGAGGCTCCGTGGGAGGCTCTGATGGGGAAACAGAGGCTGGAGTCAAGGTCTGGCCCTGACAGCATCGCGGGGCTCCTTCCTCCTCAGAGCAGCCTGGGGCTCCCGGAAGCCAGGGGCCATGGAGCTGCTGCCTGTGCTGGGGCTTGTGGGACTGGAGGAGGTGAGGGGTGCTTGTGAAGTCGCACATTCGCCGCCTCTTGGGGCCTGGCCCTGCCGCTCCTCAGGACAGGAGGCCTGGGATTCCAGCAGAGTGTGGTTTCATTTTCACTTCAAAGCTTCGTTGTGGGCCAGGGTCATCGGTCCCAGGAGCTCCCTGTCCTCCCAGGAGGAAGTGGGGGACAGGCAGGGCCATAGCGTGAGGGTCCCCGGGGCCATCAGGCAGAAATGACTAAGGATGAAGGCACTTAGGAAAACATCCGTGAGAAATGCCAGCCACCTACAACTAAGGCGCCTGGAACTTGCTGGGCCTGTGTCCCTTCTCCGTACCAAAGTCCCAGCAGGAGGAGGCAGAGCACCTGCCCAAGGCATGCTGGAGAGGTTTCTCCTCAGTGTCCCCACGTGGTCTTTACGTTTTGGTCTCCAAAACTGAAACTGGGCCAGTTTGCTCATCTCCCAAGCCTCCTACCACCATTCTGCCGTATTTGAAATAAAGAAGTCTAACAACTGAAATACAGTCCCCTTAAATCTTTCAGGAAGGTACTTAGGAGCCTGACTCGGCTGCAGCAGATGGGATTTCTGGTCTGAGTGTTTTGAGGTGCCCCCACTGGCTCCCACAGAGGCCGCCCCAGGCCGCACCCCTCCAACAGCAGGGAAGGCTCCTGCCCCCGGCCTGGCTGCGTTTCTTTTCCGGGTGAGCACGTGACAGCGATGCACTCTGCGAGTTCACGCAGCACCATCCATGAGAGCTGAAGCTCAGAAGGGGGCCGCGCGCCTGGCAACGCACAGTGGATAAAGGAAACGTGCATTTATACTGCCATTAGGGCGGAGCACTCTTCTGCCATAACGAAGGATAAGCCTGAGTCATCTGTCAGGTGTGTGTGTGTGTGTGTGTGTGTGTGTGTATGCGCATCTATGCATAGCAGGTGTGGGGGGTCACCACCTCCAGCACAGCAGGGGGCCCACCCGAACCCTTCCCAAAGCAGCTCCCTGCTGATTCAGTAATAGCAGAGAATCTCCAGGACTGAGGCTGGAAGTCACCTGTCAAGCTGGCGAACTGTGTTGGCGAAGAGCAAGTGCGGCTTGCTGAGGCGTGTCTCTAGGGACGCACAGCCCGCATGACCCGGGGCTCTGTCACCCTGATGCTGAGGTAGCAGCTTGAACTCATTTTCTGAAATTTCCTTTGGCACGGAATGAAGAAAAAGTCATCGTTTCAAGTCAGGATAATAATCCGTCTCGTATAATTGCATTAAGATGGCTCCGAGAACACTGTCTCCTACCACCCTTTGAAATGCGTTACAGATACGGGGACGGGGGTAGAGGACCGCTGTCTGCGAGGCGCTTGTAAAAAGTTTCCGTTGTTATAAATGCAGAGAGGAAGTACGCCAGACATTAGCTTTATGTCGCCGTCTAGCACTTTTAAAATGGTCTCCTTGTAAAGACACCCCCACCCCACCCCCATGTCCCGGACCACAGTGCCAGCCTGCTGGGGCCTCAGGGAAGTCCAGAGTGAGTGTGGTCATCGGATCTCGGGGCAATGAGTCTCTCTGGGAGCCAGTGGTCTCCCAAGTCCATTCTTGACCATCCATCAAGGAGGTTTCTCAGGACACGGGGTCCCTGTACTGCGACTTAGCATCTTCCCACACAAAAGTGCTCTGATTTGGTTGATGAGCTCCGGGTCCCCCAAGCTGTTACCCACCTGACTTAGGCTGCAGAGAATCCTGGGAGGTAGGACAGAGGCCCAGCGTAGCATAGCATAGGCCCCGGATGCTCATAAGAGCCCCTCCCGGTAGCACCACCATCACGCCTGTTTCACGCATGAGAAAATGGAAATTGCCTACCTTTTCCCAGATGTGCAATAGGAGATATAGGGCTCCGATTCAGACTCCAGAGCTGGAGATTTTGGTCACCACACTGTGTTACAGGGAGGGCCCCCACCCCAAAGCATAGCTCTCCTCCTGTAAGACAAGGACTGGGGCCAAGGCCCCCATGGGAGCCTTGAGGTGGGGCCGCCTTATGGTTGGTGACTGGGAGGCTCAGTGGCCTTAGCAAGGGTACAGTGTCCTCACAGCTCTGCTTCAAGGCCCCGCTGCTGGCCTCATCCCTAAATTGGTTTCCTCCATCTTGTAGGGTCACTGTCACCAGCAGTCCGGAATACATACTCTCTTGTTCTGACAGAGAGAGAGACAGACAGACAGACAGACAGAGGCAGAGAGAGACAAGACAAGGAAGGAGGCGGAGGCTGCCTCCTGTGCTTTCCCCTCTAAGAAGAAACAATAAGAAAGTTCCACGCAGCCCATTTGTCTTCTTGTCTGCTGCCTCAGTTCCTTTTCACTCCTTGCTGGGACAAAATGCCCAACACCCACAATTAAGGAAGGACAGGGTTGTTTAGCTCACAGTTAGTCAAGCTTTCAGTCCATACTCAGCCAGCTCCAAGGCCGAGCGGCAACAGCAGAAAGCAGCCATCCATGGTGGCAGAAGACAGAAAAGCAAAGGGGGGCGGTGGCTGCGGGTGTAAGCGTGCCTCTCCCCCCACCTCTGTCTGCAGATCCTCTGCCCCAGGGTGGTGTAGCACTCAATTAATGATCATTGGATCATTAATTGTTCACTCTACTCTGGAAGCTGCCCCATGACTGCATGAGGCTTTGGGGCAACAACTAGACTCAACTATGACATTTGGTCTGCTGCAGAGAGCTCGGCCTTTCCCCCCATGAGCCGGTCATTGGGGAGGCATCACTGTGACCCCTGGGCTGGGGCAGCGGGGTCTGGGAGACTGAGGCCCACTGTCCACTCATGACAGGAATCTCTGTGCAGAATGGCCATTTGGAGTCTTGGCTCAGGAATTAGGCTGACTGGTGATTACTTCTCTTTGGCTCTTACCAGCCCGGGCCCTGGTGGAAGTTTCTCACCCTCACTCTGTGGGATGGCCTCAGGGGCCAACATTCTGTGGGAGCAGGCGCTCAACGTGTGGCTCACAGTGAGCTCCTAGGAAATCCTAACTCCATGCTCGTGCAAAAGCCTTTCCATCTCCCGTGCCAACCCAAGCCCGACGGTACGCGGCGGCACAGCTTTTGCTCTATGCTGATAGTTTCGCATTTCACTTAGACACAGCTTCTCTGTTGAGATCTTAGGATGAGCTCACTGCTCCTGTGGGATTCATGGCTGGGTCATTTCTGGTAGAGAGAGGGTCTGATGCTGGAATCCAGAACCCTGATGGTGGAGCTTTAGACAGTCAGGAGGCAGGGAGAGAATGTTCTCTTTGGTTCTAATCTCCAGAGCCTAATCAAATGTTGTCGAGGTTTGGAGAGAGGGAGAGAGGGAAAGAGGGAGAGAGGGAGAAAGGGACAGAGGGGGAGGGAGAGAGAGGGGGGAGAGGGAGGGGAGAGGGAGAGGAAGGGGGAGGGGGAGAGAGGGAGAGAGAGCGAGAGAATTCTGATGAAGGAATTCCTGGGCTTACTGCTATTCAGGCAGCAGTACACAGGTCTCCGAGTGCCTGGGTCCCCTCCCTCCCTGGAGCTGGCTACGGTCTTCCAGTTTGTGTTGATACTTGATGCAGCTGTAGCCGCCACCATGTTTGCTGGGCCCGGCCAAAGCCTCCAAGCAGACTTAAGAGCTTGATGAGCCGCAAGGACATTGTTGCCAGTAACCCGAGGCCTGGCAGCTTCTAGGGCAGGGCAGCAAGGAGGTCATATGGGCACAGGGTTGCCTCCTCCTGGCATAGTGGGCACTTCCTGAGCCTCCTGGGGCGCCCAGGTGGACAGTATCCCCCACATCTGTCCTAGCTCCAGCTCATGCCAAGACAGGCCAGGCCCATGAGGTGTCCCCAGGGGTCAGGCTGCTACACGGGGAATCCAGCTCATACAGGGCCACAGTGGAGGACAGCCTGGGGCTGAGCCCAGCCAGCACCAGGAGATGGCCCCAGAAGACTAGAGTGAAGATATGTTTTAAAATGTTTAAAAAGTTTTCTTAAGTCTAGGGCCTGCAGCGTACCAAGCGCCTGCTTAGACAAGCACACTGCCAGGGTTTGATCCCCAGCACCACATGCCAAGCTGACCTTGCCCCCGAGGAATGAGGAACTACCCACTGAGGCAGGCATGGTGGCGCACGCCTGTAATCCCAGTGCTGGGGAGGCTGAAAACAGGAGGATCACTACAAGTCTGAGCTGTGTAGTGAGATCCTGTACCAAATACATTTTTTAAACAAGGAAAAAGAAAATGGAGGTAGATCTTTTGCAAGAGATGAAAAGATCCATCTCCCTGTTTTCTACACCGCACTGTTATTTTGCTCATTAATTAGTCATACATTCAGGACCCTCATCTAAGAGAAACCACCTGATGCCAACCTTCTGAGTCTGATTTAGTCCACTCAGCGTGGGGCCAAGGTGCATCTGTCTCCCCGAAGGTGGCTGCTTGTCCTTCTTCAGGGCAGAGCTGTGCTCTGCTGTCTGCAAAGGCCACACGTTGTCCTCTCATTTGTTGACGGACAGAGGCCACTTCCGAGATCACAGGGCGTGTGGCCTGTGCCGTTCTGCACTCTGGAGAAGACGCCTCGGAGGAGGATGGCTGGATAGATCGGAGCTTCTATTAGTTTTTTGGGCATCTGCACAGTGACTCCCAGAGTGGCACGCTAGTCACAGCTCCATGAGCAGTACAGAGAGTTCTTTTTTCTTTGTACCCTTAATGGCATTTATTATCTGATTTCTTTTTTTTTTTTTTTCTGGAACTGGGGATTGAACTCAGGCCCTTGCGCTTGCCAGGGAAGTGTTTACTCCACTGAGCCATCTCCCCGGCCCCTATTATTGTCTGATTTCTTGGTGATTGCAATTCTTTCTGGCAGAAGCTGGAATCTCACTGTTGCTTTAATCTACATTTCTCTCGTGGCCAGCCATGTTGAAGATTTCTTCATTCATTTGTTGGCCGCTTGTACTTTTTCTGAGGAGGGTCTGTTCGCTTCAGCTGCCCAGCTTTGGTGGGCTGTGTGGTCACAGGGCTAGAAGCTAACCTCTGAGCCTGGCTTGGTTACTTTTGTGTGGCTGAGACACAATGCCCGACACCCACAACATGGAAGAGGAGGCTCACTGAGCTCAGTTTGTAGAGGTTTCAGTCCAGTCAGCTGGCTCCAAGGCAGGGTGGCATGGCACAGGGGCATCGCAGAGGGGAAGCAGCTCACGGCAGGCAGACAGGAAGCAGAGGGATCAAGGGAGGAGGAGGGATGCCTCCCACCCCCTTCCAGGCCACGTCCCCAGTGACCCACCTCCTCCGACCAGGCTCCACCTGCCAACATCACCTTTAGCTGTGAGCTCCACGGCGGACTGCTCTACCCTGCCACACCTCCATGGTCCGGGCTCCTCCTGAGGCCCTGCCTGTGGGGAGACACACTTGGCCTGGCCTCCTCCTCTGCTCTACTGTATCCAGCACCGTGGCAGTGGTGTGCCCCAGGCCATGTGGCTAGGGTTCAAGTCCAGGTCTCGAGCTTACCTACTGGCCACAAGACCTTGGCAAGTGCTTTGCTTGCTTGTAAGAAGTGGATGCTAATGATAAGATAATCGCTGAAGCCTGCAACAGTCCATGCCTGCAGAGAACAGGGCCTGTGTGCTAGCAAGCGCTCAGCTACTTCTCCAGCCCAGGAGCCCTGGGCCGAGGTTCTCCATCCAAGGCGTTGCACACCGTTACCTACCGGAGACTGTTATAGCCATCCTGTGTCCCCCTCGATCCTCTGTTTGAGGCCAAGCTGAATGCCTGGTGACCCGGGATGTCCCAGGAACGTCCTCTGACCCAAGCTCCCTGCTTCCAAACAGTGGGGGAGAGCCGATCAGCCCTGTGCTCCTTCTCAGGCTCCTCTGGTGCTGTGGAGTCCGACTCTGTCACTCAGGTCCCCATCTGTACCTGTGGCCCTCACTGACACCCCACAGCGCCCTTTGCTGGGCTCCAAAGTCACCTGTCTCCATCCACACTCGCAGTTTCTCCAGGCAGAGCTCTGCTGGGAGGAAGCCTGAAGCCGGCACTACAGCCAGGCCTCTGCCCCTGGGTTGGCCATGTCTGCTCTGCTGCTGCCAGCCTTGGTCCCCTGGCTTTGGTTCTTAGGGTGCAGGCTTGGGTTCAGAGCTCTTTCCCTCCCCAACTTTGCTATCAGCACCCATGAGAGGTGAGAGCGTGGCCCTGTTCCCTGTGGCAACAAGCATCGGGTCGCGGGGCCCCTGGCTTTGCCTGAGCAGGGGCTCTGTTTTAGGGTGATGCCAAGGATCCCTTGGGTCCCTGTGAGGCAGAAGAGGCAGGGAAGGACCCCTCTGAGGCTGCAGGGCCACAGCCACGAGCAGTGTGCTGACGCCTCCTGTACGAAGCCACCCAGGTGAGATTGGTTACTGCAGCCCTAGGAGCTAAATGGCAGTAGCCGCGCTCACCGCAGAGGGCAGCAGCTTCCGCAGTCTGTGTGCTGACGCTGCTCTCACTGCACACTGGGCCGCTGAGGAGAGCTCGCTGGGAGTGTCTGCCACCCACTGCTTGTGATTGCTTTGGGACACCCTGGTCTTGGGTGGGGCTGGAACTTTACAGGTCAGAAGGATTTAACCCCAGCTTCCCATGCTCAGCCTGTGCAGATGCCAAGCTCTTAAAAGAGGTCCTTCCTTGGCACCCTCCTTTGGTATCAGGTGCCCACTGCACCTCTTTTCTCAACCACTTCTTGTAACATCAGGATAACCAGAAGCGACTACAGCTCAGGTCCCCGAGGCAGAGGCGCAGACTCCAAGGACGCAGGCATGGAGAGTGTGCTGCAGCAAGAGTGAACGCACCAAGCCTGGGCCCTGGCTGGAGCACAGGACCAGCGGGCGCAGTACCGGGCTGATGTGTTTGCCAGAGCTGAGTGAGGGGCTGGGGCCTCGGGCACGAACAAGTCGCAGTGCTCGCTCCTGAGACAGGAAGAGAGAGAGCCCCGGAAGCCAGCGTCCAGCTGCCGAGCAGCTGCCTGCAGTGGCCACCAAATTCCCTCTGCGGTGCTTGCGCCTGTGCTGGGGTGCAGGGCAGGGTGCGCAGGCCCCAGGGTTGTGGGCCTCCATCTCTGTCCTCCCTCGAGGGGGCCCCCGTCTTCCTGGGTTAGCCCAGTGCTTGCCCCATGAATGAAGAACCGTTTCTGCCTTTATCAAGGCACCACGCAGCTTCCTGCAGTAGGAAAGACAGGTGCAGCCACACGCAGCTGACCACGC
>NDGN011486453.1:0-18207 GCA_002564285.1 Tympanoctomys barrerae
TCCTAGCGATTTGATTTGAAACTGTCTAACTGCTGTTTATCAATAAAATTCTGAAAGAAAAAATAAATAAATAAAATATACTTGAATTCATGCTTAAAAAAAGGGGGGGTTCATGGAAATTAACAGACACTTCTCATAAGTGTCTATTCATGGAGAAGCATAAATGGACAATAAAATACATGGAAAAATGTTTACCATCTCTGGCTATTAGAAAAATGCAAAATCAAAACAGTACTGAGAGTCTACCTTCCTCCAGAAATAAGGGCTCTCATCAAAAAAATCAAATAATAAATGCTGGTGAGGTGACAGGGGAAAATGAACCTTTCTACAATGTTGATGAGAACGTTAACTAGTACCACACTATAGATATCCAGTGGAGATTCCTCAAAAAACATAAAAAACAACTAGAAACTTCTTTAGACCCAGCTATTCACCTTCTAAGTACATTCTTCAAAGAGCTGAAGACATCATATTACAGTAATACATACATACCCATGTGTATACCATCATAATTCATAAGAGCTAAATCTTGGAAGTGACCTATATGTCCCTTAACAGATGAATGGATAAACAAAATATGGAACTTATACACAACAGAGTACTATTCTGCCACAAAGTTGGACAAACATGAGTTATCTGTAGAAAAATGGGTGGACCTTAAGACTCTAATGGTAAGTGAAGTAACGCATACACATAAGCTTAAACATCCCATAGTTCTTCGCATATGACAAGCCCAAAGTATGAGTGGAGAGCAAAATAAATGATAGATAACAGGAAGTGAGGAGATCAATTTTTGCAAATAGGAAGGGGATGAAGAAATGGAGGGAGGAAGGACAGAAGGGAGGGGGAGGGGAAGCGAAAAGGAACGAGAAGTGTTATGCACAGGCGCTGGCTCCCCCAAGGTCTACAATCATTATGTATTGCCAGCTTGTGCTAATAAAAAAATAAACTTCAAAAAATAAATGTTAGCTCTTCCATGAGGGGACTCAGCAACACGATCCTCCAAACATTCTCCTCTTAGGACAGTCACAACCCCTCACAATATTAATGTCCTTCATGGTCTGCAAACACGTGCTAAAGTTTATGTCTAGGTGTCCCCTCTCAAGCCTTGGGCAGCCTTAGGCTTTTTCAGAGGTGGCCGAATCTAGAATTTGTGATGATTCAAGGATTAAAGGTGTAAGTGTCACACCCGCTACAGGGCAGGCGGCCTCTATAGAGTGTAAGGGACAGAAGAGGCTTCCCTCTCGCCATCCCTGGCTGTCACTTTTGCTGTGTTCCACTGCCACGCACTGTTGCCCCTGCCCCAGCCCTGCCTTTGAGCTAGCAATTATAGACTGCAACCTCTACAAACTGTGAGCCCAACAAACCTTTCCTCTCTTCACCTTTGGGTGGCATGTATTTCATCTCAGCAAGATAAATTACTAAGACATACATTAGCACTGAATTCTTTTCGTTTTTTAATTATTTTGTTTTGCTTTTTCCTGTGACGGTACTAACAATTCCACGCTGTTGTGCCAATGGCCAGCCCTGGGCCTGGAACACAGAAAGCACCCCGTGAACGGCGGCTGCCATCACAGCCGGGCGCAGCGCCACAAGAGAGGAAAGAAAGCGCAGAAGACGTAGGGAGTAACCTAAGTTCAAAAACAACTCAAAAGCAAGGCTATGGAAGAGCTTAATTTCAAATGTCACATTCAGGTCTGACCCCAAATTTTACCATGATTTGATTCTGATCACCCTTGATGAGCTGGAGTTAAATAAAATTAATACCTTCACTGAATGCCACTTTTCAGATGTGATTTTATAGGCAAATGTGACAGTGACAGGCAAAAGAGTTTGCAACAAAAAGGGTGCTGTGATTTTAAATTTTTTTTTGAAAAAAGAGATGGCATTTAAAATGTCATATCACACACTTTGGTCTTCAAGCAGCGGATGCCCGCACCAGGGAAGTCAGTGACGAGATTCAAATACAACCAGAGAGTCAGGTTTAAAAGGAATGTGGACACAATGAAGCTGAGCTTCACTAGGAGATAACAGACACCTGGCAGATGCAGGCTCAGT
This sequence comes from Tympanoctomys barrerae, assembly GCA_002564285.1. Classification (NCBI taxonomy): domain Eukaryota; kingdom Metazoa; phylum Chordata; class Mammalia; order Rodentia; family Octodontidae; genus Tympanoctomys; species Tympanoctomys barrerae. The sequence goes on from NDGN011486453.1 coordinate 2,059, forward strand.
CCACACGGAGCACCACAAGGGTATCACCATGCAGACTACAGCCCGTGCTCTGTTCTGGGAGGGAGCACAGCCCAGGTGAGGGGAACAGTGCCCCGCCCCACACGAGCAGGGCTTCTGGCAGACCAGCAAACTGTGAATACCGATGTCAGCTGATGCTCAAGAGAACATCTTTAAAGTTTTCACATCAGTTACAGTAAACAAAAACCCTTCTTTCTCTCTCTCTGCCTGTCTCTGTCTCTGTCTCTGTCTCTGTTTCTGTCTCTGTCTCTGTCTCTCTCTCTCTCTCTCTGTTGTCTTTGTGTGCATGTGTATGTGTCTGTCTCTCTGTCTCTGTCTCTGAGTTAGTCAGTTACCCAGGCTGTGTTTGAATTTAAGTCCTCCCACCTCAGTCTCCCACAGTGCTGAGATTATAGTTGTACACTACCACACCTGCTTTATTTTATTTATAATTAAAAGGGAAAAAATAAGATGTCCTCTAAAAACCTTCAGTCCAGGGACAGCTTCTTCAGGTCATGCTAATTCCAGGGCAACAATACCCACAACACCTGGTCTGCCTGGGCCTGCTTCAGTGCCACACAACAAGTTTCCTTGTCACCAACGCCATCCTCAGAACAGCCCAGAAGGGACAACAGCTATGTGTTGCAAAAAATCAGGTAGTTTTCCCAGAGACACACAGAGGGAAAGTAAGACACGGAGAGTGCAAAGCCAGGCTTGTGGGTAGCTGCAGCTTATGGGAAGTAACAACGGCAAGGGTCTGGAGAGCTGGCCTCCAGTTCTGCGCCTGCACTGATGTGGCACCTGAGGATGACACTGTTCCTCTGCTCACAAGAGCCCTGCTGTGGTCCACATAGCTACAGTTGGTTCTTAGATACGTCTGGGTCTAGCAGGTCTCACAGGAGAGCAAGGCCAGGGACATGTCCATGCTAAGCTGAGGAAGCCTCTGTTTTCATGGTCTTGTCATATGAGGCCCTAGGTCAGCGCCTTTGACTTACAGAGAGCTAAGCTGAGCTTGTGAAAGCGGCAAGGACCCACTACTGCTCCCAGGGCAAGTGAGAGAGCCTAGGAGCAGGGCCTGGCTCCCTGGAGCAAATCCCATTCACCCTGAGGACACAGCCAGACCCTGCCTTCCCTGAGAAGTCTCCTGCCTCACACGCACCTAGGAGCCTGCTGGGCAGCTACATCTAGCTCTCTCCCTGAGCCCCAAGCCTAGGTCTCACACTTCAGTACCTCCACAGCCCAGCACTGCAAGAGCACGTGTGTGTGAAGGAGGCTGACCAGAGCACCCTTGGGGCAAGTCCTTAAATACTGGTAACCATGTGCATGCAATGGACATTTGCTCATTCTGCATCACAGGGAAGGCAAAGAGATGCTGCTGACTGCATCGGCCAGCTCAGAGGTGCTGGGACTGCAGCAGCTTCCCTCTTGCACTGGGCAGTATGGCTTAGGGAGGTGCCACCCTTACCTTGCATTTCTACAGATGAATATTTATTTTAAGACTTCTAAGTACAGAAAACAGTGTCTAATAAAATGAGATTCACCGCACAAGCCACTAGCTGCCAGCTGCCCTCCCTCTCTGCAAAGTGCTGAAGGCCAAGTACAGTCTGGCCTCCTGCAAGATGGGTTGTTTTTAATTGATTTCCTTCTGCATGAGTCTCCCGAGGGAGCAGCATTTCCTTCACAGCCAGGACGCCACTGCTATGCAGGCCGGAATTCGGGTGTGCACTATTCCAGACAGATGCCGACCCAGGGCCACCTCCCACGGCCAGTCACAGGGGCAGAGACAGGGATGGGGAGAAGCAGGGCTCTGGTCCAAGAGGCTGCATCCCAGTCCCATCCACACATTAGCTTTATGATTAGAGGAAGCTACCTGAAGGTCTCCAGGCCTTGGGGATGTCACCCATGAATGGATACCTCACACTTACGGGATAGCTGGCATCTGAGACCATTCACCTGGATTGCTTGGCATATAAGTGCTGCTCCGAAAATGATAGCTGTTACTTTGTGAGGTAATGAAAAGGTTTTAAAACAGATTGTTATGACAGTTACACAGCCCTGTGAAGACCAGAAATCATTGAGCTACATACTTCAAAAGGATGAGCTGTACAGTATGTAAATCATATTTCAAATAAAGCTGTTATGGCTATGGATATAGCTCAGTGGCACAGTGCCCACCCAGCAAGTGCAAGGTCCTGAGTTCAATTCCAGGTACCAAAACAAACAAACAAAAAAGGCTTTTATATATATAAAAAAAAAGTCTATCACAGGAAGTCAAATTAAAGATCAAATGTGACAGTACTTAGGAAGACATCTGTGGGACAGAAAATGCCAGACAAGTGCCAGGTACATCAGTGTCTGGCACAGAAGTGTCTGCCCATCTTCACTCTTTGCCCTGTGTTCATAAACATTTCGCTGGAGCTAGTATTACCAAGGTGTCTGCCTCCAATGGCACTCTCACCTCTACTAGGACAAAGCTGTGTTCTTCCCTGTCTTAGGCACATTGCTCTTGCTGCTGATACAAAATACCTGACACCCAGAATCAAGGAATGAAAGGTTTATGCAGCTCACGGTTTGTGGAGGTTTCAGTCCATAATCAGCTGGCTCCAAGGCAGGGTGGCACATAGCAGAGGGACAACAGCTCATAGCAGGAGAAGACAGCCAAAGCACCAAGAGCTAAAGGAGGGTAAGAACAAGCCTCTTTTTGCTCTTATATTGTACAGGGGCTACCAGCCCCTAGGGTGGGTGTATGGGGCACTCACACCATCACTGTGCCCTCCTCTTGCACAGGATGAGGATGTTTACAAAGTAAGGACCCTGGACCCTGCTGAGTGGCTTAGTTAAACTTCAAAATTTCTTAAGTTGACACAATGCATCAACCACTACATTTACCTTGTGCTTTTTTCCTTTAACTACCAGAGTGCCACATAGTGTATGAAGGAGTGGTAGCAGCCACGCTCAGAGCCACCCTGCAGAGCACTGAAAACCCTCCTCATACTTATCCAGCCTTGTTCATCTCTTCAAGGGGATCTGCTTTTCCTAATGCTGCTTCCTAGTGTTCTGAGGACTTCTGCATTGAGACTGAAATGACCATTCCACTCTGTGCAGGTTTTCTGCTATTCTGCAGGAAATTCCTGCTATTTTGCAGGAAAGTCTCAAAGACCTAAATTGACCTGGTCTACTTCTGATTCTATGGGCACCTTGGCACAGAACTGGTCCCTGAGCCTTTGTCCTACTCTGCACAAAAGGGAATGGCTTGCTACAGAGTTTCGTCGCCTATGAGAAGCCCAGGCTAGGGCACAGAACTGGTGCTTAGCAGTGCTGGGCTCTCCTACTTTCTGAGAGCCAGCAGGGTCTTGTCTTATCCACCACGTAACTTCCCCAGCTAATGGGGTAGAGAGGGGCATCACAGATATCACAGTTTAAATAAATGCTGCCCGGGCAGTACCCAGGCGGGCAGATGCCCCACATGAAGCATTTTCAGAAGCGCGGAAATCATACAAGGTGACATGAAAAGGAAGCATGGGAGTAGGTGGATAGCACGAAGGAATCACAGAGACGAGACACTGCCTGCTTTGGAGTACCCTGCAGCTGATCACCAGGAGGGCTCCTGGCACAGGGCAGCGCTTCAGGACAGGTACGGCAGGGCTTTGCACCACTGGGTCTGCCCCACAGCCAATTCCTGCCAGTGCCCCCACTTTATTCTCACACCCACCCCATGTTTTGGCTCAGATCTGACCACAGAGTTCACGGGCTGAGCTCCTCCCTAAGTTGGCTTGGCCACAGGAATGCCAAGTGATTGCTCTGCTGAGGCAGACATGCTCATGGACCCGGAGCAGCACAGTCCATTTACAACACATACACTGGAAGAGGGAGAGGCCTTCTCAGTCCCAGCTTGGAGTCAACACATGGGTGAGTCTCCACACGCTATGTCTACCATGTTGCCTGGGACCTGGGAAGAGTCTCCTGTCATCAGAAGTGAGTGCAGCACCTAGACAAAATTGGTATGGCTTAACGGCAATGTTGTATTCTTTAAAAAGAAAACCTTTCAGAGATTCTTGCATTTTACTCTATTATTATTCCAGCATTGCTTCTCACTGGTACCTCAACTTCAGTATATGCAAAAGACATACCAGACATGCCCTGCACAACCCTGTTGTTGCCTGACCCTTGTCCCTTTCACATTTCCTTGCCCTGCATGGCCCACTCAGAGCTCTAGCTTGCCTCCGGGTCTGCTTGGTGCCAGGTGTGTGCACCTGCCCTGCCACAGCCCACCTGTGTGAGCTGCTCCCACCTGTGTGCCAACGTCTCCTTTTCGGTGGGATGCTGTGAGGACAATGTCACAGAAACTCCCACCTCCTGCCTCCCCTTACCAACCCCCTTTACCTGACAGCTGCTAATTTCCCTTTGGCAGAAATCAGGTCACTTACAAGCATAGCTGTGCTGGTGGGGGTGACAGTGTAGGAAGAGAGTGTGTAGTCTCCAAAAAGCCTGCAGCATGAAAGCAGTGACAGGGGAGGGCTGTGCATAGACCCGCCTGGAGGATGTGTAGTGGAAGTTTCAACTAAGAATGACCAATTGGAAAACAGAAATGCCAAATTACAGAATTCTCAAAGGGGTTTACAAATTGGAAACTGCCTAATTATCATTTGTGTATAAAATCGCATTCTCATCACCATCAACAAATAGCATAAATACCAAATATATTTATAGGACACATATACAGAATAACATGATATAAATTTAGAAAATACAATTTTGAAGACATTTCCAGTAAGCCAAAATTCATTCACAGAGGAATTAGAATGAAGACACATGAGTACCTAGTGCACAAGACCTCCTCCTCCTTTGGACCAGGCCCTGCTCGCTATTCTAAGCTCTCTCTATGCTTCTCTCTCGCTTGGGTAAGCTCACAACAGCAGCCCTCTGGACCCAGCACTCTCATTCAGCCCCAGGGGACCCTGAGGAGCAGGTACTGTTATTCTCATTGTCACTGGTACGGAAACTGAAGAGTCTCAGGACTTGACCTAGTGAGGGACACAGCACACAGGTCAGAAAAGCTTCCCAAGACCCTGAGTGGCAGTGAGGCGAGGGATGGGAAGGAGAGACCCCAGCCCAGTATGTTAAGCTGCTGCAGGAGGGCAAGTGTGGATGGGGCAGGTGCTGAGGCCTTGAAATGGTATGCAAAGGGTGATAGCTGAGTATCCAGGTGATCCTGACAGGGTCTCAGCAGGACAGGACATAACCAGAATCTCCATTTGGAGTCTGAGGAAGGAGACTGGCTCTAGTGCCAAATTAGCAGCAGATGGATTGGACTGCAAGACCAGAGTGAGACAGGAAGGGGTAATCAGGGGCTGGCCATGACCCAGGGAAAGACCAAGGGCCTATAGGGACATGGATTTCCAAGCAGGGGTGAAACTGCGAAGCTGATCTCAAGAAGGAGCGAACAAGCAACAGCAAAATAAAACCTGCAGAAAGTAGGTGCAGGTGAGGAATGGCACTGCCCAGAATGTTAACCCAAGCAGAACACTGTCTGCTCTCATGGAATCAGGTGGGAGACCAAATCCATGATCAAACCACTTCATGAACAGACCACATCACCCAAGGGAGGGGGCAGCTGGCCCCCATAAACTGAGCATTGCTCAACGGGAGCAGGGGACTCCTCCTTTCCAGGAGGCTGTTCTGCTACTTGCATAAATCATGCTTTTGGTTTGCAAGTTTTCCGGACTCTGCTCTTTTATTTCTATACTTTATCAAGGGCTGGGATGTGACAATGAACCAAGCTCAGTAGTGACACCTCAGACGCAACAGGCCTGAACTCAAGGAAGAGGTGCATGCGGCCTCAACCTGTTGTTGACTGGTTTTACATTGCTCAGCACCCTGCAGCCTGGAGGAGGCCTGCATCACACTGTGAACCTCCCACGGATACTGGCCAACGCGTGGCCAGCGGTACTTAATACCACACAGAAAGCAGCAGTGGGGCAGGGAGGAGGGTCTCCACAGCATGTTTGCCACCCCCAACAGCAAGCCCACTTCATGGGAAATCTGTAAGTAGCACATCCCTAACAGAATCAAAGATTATCAATAGTTCTTTTGGCTTAAAATCCAAATAGTGATTCTCTTCAAAACATCGACTAGGAATGCTAGGTATCCTGTGCTTTCTTGCTGCTTTCCCAGGCAGAGTCACCCAGCTGCACCATGTCTATAATAACACCAGGCTGGATATATAAGGTCTCTAAATCTAATAACAGGGTCTCTAAAGTTGGCACAACGTGGCACAGAGGAGGTGGTCCATTCATGAACATACTTAAAGCTTGGTGTTACCATAATGAAACTTAAACACACATTAAAAGAAGATGACTTTAAATAGCTCTAGGATACATTCATCTTTAGACAAGCAGTAGTAGTCTCAGGTTTAGGGAGAGAAGGCCTAACCTCTCTTGCACCTTGGACAGCCATGGGTTCTTAGCTGTTTCTTCTCTCCTGGGAGAGTCATCACCCTGCTGACTTTGCATGGCTTCTTCATCTTCCCGATGATAACAATAAGCCTCTTCTGAAAGCAAGCTTCTGCTTATGCCCCGCAACTCCAAGATTATGGTATCAGGCACCTGGCATTTGAGGCGAGGACTCTGAGGTACCCATTAGCCAGAGATTGCAGCCAGGCAAAGCCGAAGAGTATGTGAGGGTAGGGCTACGATGGAGTGGACTGCCCACCCTGGATTCACCCTTGCTACATGGCCAGGGTGACTCTTTCTGCTGTGACTCTTCAAGTTCCACGTGGATCCAAAACCTACTCCAAGCCTACCCACTCATCCATAGAAGGGGTAAGGGCTTCTCCAGGCCCAGACACAGTGCTTGATACAGAGAAAGCCATCAAAATAATGGTCTGCTGCTGTGAGTAGATCGGGTGCCACTCTCAACTTCACTGGTATTTATCTATGCATAGGTAATTTAAAGCATGTATTTAGCATCATGTATGGAACATAGTAGTGCTAGACAGTACTAATTGTACTCCTCTCATTTCTGGGGTCTCCTGGGTGTCCTAGATGTGACAGATGAAGGGACAATACTTCATCTGTCACATGAAGGCCTATACCCTTGAGCCTTGAATATGCACTTAGCTTCCTTTCAGATTCCTGGGAGGTACAGGCATGCATAGTGAACCTAGGACTTCCAGCCAATCTGAATCTACATGGAATGTGAAAAACCAAGAGAAGAGCTAAATGCAGACAAAGTATTTCTCCCAGCAAGCTCTGATGGTGGTGTAAGTAGGATGGATGGGTGACTCAGGATTACATGGGAAGACAAGGGAGTTAATGAGGAGACCAAACCTTGGAAATGAACTTCCGCTTTGCATTCACAGCAGCGCCTGTGAGGCATGCCTTCAAGGAAACAGCCTGTGCTATTTTCACCCCCTTCTTTTCAAGCCATAACACTGAAAAGAAGAAAAGGTGCCAGTGACAGATTAATATGCAAAGGTAATCTCAACCCTTCTATATCCTCCATATATAATACAACCCATGTTTGAGAGGAGGAAGGAATTTATAAAGCAACTTCACTGTCAACCAATCTTAGCAACTTGCTTGCCACAGCTGGAGAGCCTGGGTGACACAGACTCACTCCACCCATCTGACAGAAGCGACTTGCTGGAAGAAGGTCAGAAGACGAAGGCGGAATCATGGTGGGAATGAAGTCATGACAGCAGCATTACTGAGTGCTCAGAGTGCACGCGCCACGTGCCTTAGCTCATCCAGTCTCCACCTACAACCCTTTCCCAGGGTGGAAATGCCCAAACAGGAGGCCCACAGTGGGACCAACCCTCAGGTCCCAGTGCTGCCCCCTAGACAGCTCCTCTATCACAGGCACCAAGTAAGCGTAAGGCCTGGCCCTCATGCCCTCACCCTCCAGACTGCCAGGGAAAGCTTCGTGACCATTCTAACAACGTTCCTGCAGGTAGAATTTATGAGGTCACTGGGAACTCACCTATCCCCACAAGGCTGTTTCTTGAATGCCAGCGCTACTAGGCCCTGTAGCGTTGCCTATAATCAGGAGGGAGGCATGAACACTCACACTTCCCAGAGGAGCAAAGTAAAGATAATAGCAGGGTTCAAAGTTTTATTGGTGCAACCACAGACCTCCTTTCCACAGGGCCTGACATGTACTTTAAGACAGCTGCTGTTGAGACACTAAAATTTTACAGGTAAGTAGGGCTATACAGGCCATCTAGTCCAGTTCTCTCCTTGCACAGAGTCTGGGCCTGCAGTCTTTCTGCCTCTAGAAAGAGCCCCTGTTGCAGGGGGTTGCATGGAGGTACAAGCTGGGGTGGTCCTGTCTGTAAACCTGCATCTGCAGTCTCAGCAGAGGCAGGCAATGGGTGCATGTCAGTCCCTACAGGCAGCCCATCTTGACAAGACTAAGGTTGTGACCATCACATCTTATCACTGAATCATTAAGGATTTCAAGTTCAATGCAGTAGAGGAAGAAGAGAAGTAGGAATGCTGCGATGAGGATTTAAACCCATTTCACCCTAAAAATATAACTGATTTATTGCTCTGTAGCAGCTGATGACAACCTGTTGAAAATAAAAACAAAAATCACCAAGTTGTTCTGCCACACATCCAAATTAGAAAATGCTACTCTCCAGATGACTTATGCTTCAATTTTTCCCCATATTCACAGAGAATTTGTCAAACATTACAGTGGTACCTAAGAGCAACAATACAATCCAAAATAGAAAGCCAACAAAGTCAAGAGGCAAGGCAGAAGCAGGGGCAGGCCCAAAGTCAGCAGTTTGGCCCTTAGAAGTTCTGAACGGAAGGGAAGCAGCCACAAAGACTCCAAGTCAGCCCCAGAGCCCCTGAACCATGACCCAGAGGGCATTTCCTACTACCAGGCTTCATTCACCACTGCCACAAGAGGAGGATGACCAGGCTCATGAATGTCAGGCTCTGCCACAGGGCTTTGAACCCTGGACCCAAAGGGAAGTGCCAGGTCAGGTCACAAGCAGGCTGCACCATTTTGTGCATTGACTATTTGTTAGGGTTTGTGTCTAGCTGTCTCCTCAAGCCTCGTACAGTCATTGGGGGACTTCTGGAGCTTGTGATTATTGTGGGTATGGACGCTGCACCTGCCCTGGCATGAAATTTGCATTACAATGTAAGGAGGGGAGAGAGGAAAGCTAGCTGCCTGAGCTGCTGCCACTCCCTTTGCTCTTGCTCATTGTGGTTGCCTTCAATGGCTGCTCTGTGCTGCCATGTGCAGCTCTGCCTTGGAGCCAGCTGAGTATGGACTGAAATCTCCACAAACTGAGAGCTAAATAAACCTCTCCTTGCTTAATTCTGAGTGTCTGGTATTCATCCCAGCCATAAGAGAAAAGTAACTGAGACACTATTTCTCCCTACCTTGCCACAAGGACTAGGTGCGGTTTACTGACCAGACTCTTGGGAAGGGCTTCCAAGGGAAGGCTTCCAGGGCCTTGGCCAACTCTCACGTTGCACAACGTAAAAGGTGTCAATCTTTGCTCTCAGTCTGTCACCATGGTACAAGCTGGCACTTCTCGGACCATCCTGCACCTCTTCTATCACACATAGAGCACACTCTTGAAGACCAAGTACAGAGGCCACTCCCAGTAGCTGCTCCTCATCCCAACCAGGTCAAGACTCCCATCCCTTTACCTCTCTACCTAGAAACTTCATCCTGCCTTTTGTTTGGGGAAACTGTTGTTTCTACTTGTGTGGTAGTTCCTTATGACCTAGCTTTTGCTCTCCTGTTGTCAAACTCCTTGAGGACATGCCCCAGGGAAAAATGTTCTTAATCTTACCAGCTCCTAAGCTGACTTATTGGAATGCTCTATCTATAATAAGAAATTCCATAAGCACAATTTTCCCAACATTTAAGAAATGTTGCCCAATTATTAACATGAATATGTGAATTATAAATGTTACATGGTAAGGGGCACTTAAGAACCACATCACCAAGTAAGACAGCAAGTCTCCTGCATAAATGATTCCTATCTGCCATGATCCAGGCAGCACAAGACTTGAACAAAGTAGGACAACAAGGTACAAAACTCATATGCCAGGTCAGAGTAGGACTCTGCTGGGCAAGAGTGGCCACATGGAAACAATGTGCCAGGCCTCCACCTATCCACACCACTCCTATCCAGCCATTGCTGGACATTTCATTATGGCTCTACCCAGTCCTCTGCCCACAGTTCCCAGGTCTTGTCTCTAAGAATCAGAGCTGACTGCATCTCAAATGCAGGCTCCTCTACTCACTCCAGTTGATTAGTTTCTTCATCTCTGCTTTCATCTGGTCCCTGGAATTGTGTCTATGCTGCACTATGGGGGATTAATTCATATACAACTGATATCAAATCAAAGTCTATGATCAGTTTTGGATAGATATAGATCCTATCCACCTAGAGCCTGGGTAAACCACATAATCTAGCCTAACTCTTATCTCTTCATCTATACATAATAATGAGGATGATGTTGTTTGTGATTACGATAAAGATGAGAAATAATAATAAAAAGGCATCTACTCTGGTAAGTGGCAGGCATCTACAATTTTACAAGTCTATCTGATTGTAACAGCATCATGTCCATGTTTCTCCAACTTTACCTGACAATAAATTATACAAACCTACATGAGAAGTCATACTTAGCAGAACTCATTTTTGAAACATATTTAAGAAGCAAAACAGATTAAGCTGTGTCACTGCTTACATTCATTCATTCATTTATTCAAGAAAATGCATGTGTGTTGACAGTTCCTGTTTTTGGAGAATGTGGATGAATTGCTGACCATAAAGCCAGCTGGAAAGATGCGGGGCAGTGAGAGTGACAGTGAGTGTGGCAGCAACACAGTACACAGGCTGCTTAGGAGGGGTGTCTCCACCAGGGACTCTGACAGTGACAATAATGAGGCATACTTCACAACACTGGTGACAAAACAACCTTGGTGACAATTTGCATAGATGACAGCAAACCGGGGTTCTTTAAACTCTGCTGATTTCTCTTGACCTGCATGTGACTGCTTGTCATTCCCACTGCTGAGCACGACTCACAAGACCAAGAGAGTCTCCTACTTCATAATCAGCCCCTGTCTGAGCCACCACTTCTAACATGCTCAGCAGTACTCTTTGATTCTTCCACCTGCAGGAAACTACCTTCCATGCTGTTGAGCAAGCTCCAGAGATTAACCAATGCCCAGAGGCCCCTAATACGGATGAGCAAAGTCCCCTCTTCTGTTGCTGCAAGCAGATGCAAACGTTATTGGCCCAGCTTCACGGACCTGTAAGCCAGTGTTCACACAGACAGGGACATGGCTCTGGACAGAACACTATGCTCACAAAAGGATGAAGGTGGCAAGGCCTGGGCAACACCACTGGGTCTGGAGCACCACACTGCCAGGCGCTCCTGGGGCTGGTGGAGCCAGGCAAGGTCCTCAGGTTTACCCTTCTCACAGCAAAGGGCAGAACACTGGCTTCCACTGGCCAGGGAATTAGGTGAGATATTACTTGTGGAGACTTTGTACAATGGCAAAAAGAAAAAGAAAACTGAAAGCATTCCCTGGAAAATGTGTCCCTCTGTTCCTTAGGACCGCAGTTCTCTCCTTGTCAATGATCTCACATCTCACATAAGTCGTGTAGAGAGCAGATGACAGCACTATGTGTGGGGCATGAGGCTGACGAGACAAACAGGTCTTCACCAAGACGAGCCACAGGACACCACCAGCCCAGTATATACCATCAAACCCTGGGGGTCCTGCTAAAGGAGGGCTGAGAGATGGATACTCACAGGTTCCTTCCAAGGTGACTGAGGAAGTGTAATTATTCACTTAAACAAACAAACAAACAAACTCTGCCTCAGTGCCATCCATGTAAGCAGCACTATACCACATAACCAAAAGCACAAGGACAAATGAATGAAAGGTGGCCCCTGAGATCAGGAGCCACATGTGCATCTGTAGAGCTGTGCACTCAGGCAGAGCTGGCTATGAGACCCAAGAGGTGTGCAGGAAGACCACTCAGCCTGGACCTTCCTAGGAAGAGGGAGCCTTAGGCTGTCCAGTGAAGAGAGAGTGTCTCAGGTGGAAAGCTCAGGGAAATGTGGTTCAGGCTCAGGGTGAAAACGCAGGGAGGTAGGGGACAGGGTAGAGGGTAGGCAAGGTCAGACCAGCCTGCATCCCCAGGAGGCGCCTACTGAAATTAACTGTGCTTGCTGGACCCTGGAAACCTGAAAACTGTGCTCCTGAGGAACGACAATAAAAGCTCTGGTTACACGGTGGGAAAAGGCAGGCTATGAAAGAGCAAGCCCAAAATGATCCTTGTTTTGCATAAGTGAGGATGACCAGACACAGATGTCAAGATGGATGTAGTGAGGTTCTTATCTCTGGGTAATGGATTAAGCATAATTTGAAAATTACTTTCCATGTACTTTTCTTTATCTGCTAAAATGAATATATGCTATTTTTCATGTATAATAACTGATATTATCTCAAAGAACGAAATCCCCCTCTGGGGAAGCTAGATAGAAGCACCCAGGACAGCAGATGGCTTTGGGAAGGAAACAGGTGATTGGCCAGAATCCACAGGGAGGGGGACCTAGCGGGCAGGGGCTACAGTCACGGGGCAAATGGAGACTCAGTGTGAGCAAACAGACGGGCAGGCACAGGACGGGAGGCAGCACGGGTGGAGAGGGAAGGGGACCGAAATGAGGCTGCTCTGGAACAGATCCAGGCAGGAGGGCAGACCACGCACGGAAACACCCGGAGGCACAGTGCGAAGTGCGAATGCGCACATAAGTGTCACGTATGATCACCACCGATGTAACGGGTTTTAACTGAGTCAAGCATGGGTGATGGAGCTTTCTCTGACCAGCACTTGACAAGGCTGTGGCTGTGTGGCTGCCACCATGCTCCTCATGCTGGCTTCAGTCCTGATGTGCCTCTGAAAAGCAGACAGGGTGAGAAACGTGTTCCTAAAACACACAAAGAAGGATGCTTTTCCAGAGCCATTTTACGCAGTTTTAAATGAGCAAATCTTCTGGCTTCTCACCTGGTTTCCACAGAAGGACCCCACTCCCTCCTGCCCCTCTCTTGGACTGGAGCTTTCTTTCCCCCAATAAATATGCTCTGCTCATAAAAAAAAAAAAAAATTAGGACCCCGAACTGACATGTAGATAGGGAGGGTGGCTTCACCCATCCCCTTAACTACAACCCCAAGATACAGGCAGTACTCATGTCAAACTGCCTATTTTATGCAAATATTGGAGTCCAAAAAGGGACAAAAAACTGACAGTGTGCCATGCTTACACTTCCCACCTCTAGGACTGCCCCTCTTCCCAGGAACCCACATGGCTCTGGAAGGCAAAGGCAAAGCTAACCTGTCTTTGGACTTAGCAATTTGGCCAGGCATCTTTGGGGTGGGGCAGCAGAGAGGGAAGGGCAGCAGAGAGAGACAGAGATCTTATAGTCAAAGAAATAGGCAAAAGCCCAGACCAAGGCCTGTGAACAGCCTTAGAAGAGGTGCTGCCTGGCACAGCACAGGGACTGAGGTGGCAGGAGAGCCAGGAGCCAGGGTCCAGACTGGAGGGAGTACACAGAGCAGTGGCCAAGCAATAGGGCAGGGTGCAGAGGCAGAAAACTTCTAAAAGGAAGTACTGGGCAGATCAGACAGGGCCTGCCCAGCCCAGACTCCCCCTACAGTCTCCCAGGCCTGTTCCCAGGTGGGGTTTGCTCTGGCCCCCCCAGCTCTAAGATGTCACCTCACAAGCTTCAGGTGTGCAGCCATAAGGAAGGCACGTTGCGGGGGCTGATGTGTTCATATCCCTCTATCTCAAGTCACCCCACAGTGATCCCCCGCAGTCTTGATGGGTAAGTATACATGTGTTCAGAGTGGCTAGAATCGCCCAATCAGATGTGGTAACAGTTTACTTAGCACTGCCTCAAATATTTCAAATTCTAAATCCTAGAAGGAAATATCTAAGTTTAGAGTGGCACAAAAATGCCCCCAAGGGCCTAGGCAGAGGGGTTACTGGAGAGGCAGTTGATGTCAGGGTCTTGGGAAGCAGGCTTCTCCGGGCAGAGTTGACATACTTCAGTGGGGGGCTGCTAGGCAAACAGACACATGGGACCTGGTATGCTTGGCTCTGGCAGACAGCTGATCTGCATGACAGGCCTCTTCTGATTCTTCAAGAGAACTGAAAAAACAGACTGAATCTAAAATTTCAATATTTTTTTTAATGACAGCTCAATTTATTCTGTTTTTTACACTAGGCAGACCAAATATATCTGCACACTCACCATGCTTCTAGGGTCTTTGGATGGGTCACCCATTGGTACACACACTCCTTGGTTCACTCTCACCCTAAACATCTACTCAAAAGGCCTGCCACAGCTGCACCCCCCCCACACCTGGCACAGGTGCTCTGAATTAGGCAGGAAGTCACGGCTGGTCTGAGGCACATACATATGCTGGCTTTTCTTCATATATCTCCTGTGTCATCTCTGTATTTACTGACACAAATTATTAGACAGAGAAATAGGGATGAAATCAAATACTAAAGGTTTATTTTAATTGAAAAATTTTTGCTATGTTCTATTCCAACCAATATTATCATCTTCATCATCTTCATTTTAAATTTCATACTGTGAAAGCCTCACAGTGCCAGATGGAAGGAAATGAAACATCATAATGAGATGGGGAAAAGATTTAAAAATTACAAAGCAAATGAATCAGACAGCAGCTAGGTTGTAACTGCTCCCCTGCAGAGCCGGAGATCCACCCTCCAAGGACCACCAAGGATGGTGGGCATTGGAATCAGACCACCCCCTGGCTAGGCCACTGGCAGCTCCGCCCTCACTATGAGAACCTCCTTCAAGATACCCTGACCACATCTATCCAGAGGCAAGGAAGTAAGCACCTCAGCAGATGGCCCCTCACCTTCCCAGCCTCAAACTGCGCAGACTTGAGGAGTAGGATCCGCACTGTCTCCCAGAGCCTAGCGGCACAGTGGCTACCCTATGAAGCCTGGCTGTACCTCCAGTCCCCTGAGGCCTGGAGTATGTGGGCAGGAGGCTCTGCTCAGGGTGAAGGAAGTCAGCAAAGAGACCAAGGCTTGGGCTGTGCCCAAACGCCCACAGAGGCAAAGTGTGTGGACCAGGCACCCACTGCAGCCAGCAAAGGAGCCCTGTGGTGGTGTTTCCCCTCACTGTCCTTGCCAGATGACCAAGGCGACCCTCACAGTCATCTCTGGTAGGCCCTGCCTGTGGTGTGGGTGAAGGGGAAAGCTTGTCTGAAGTCAAATCAGTGCAGCAGGGCAGGGACAAGGGCAGAACCATGAGGCACTGTCAGCTTTTTCTCAGGGAGGCAGGGGGCCTCCTTTCTCCTTGACCTTTGAAGGAGGCTGCCAGGACCTGGGTGTGGGAGGCCAGCAGAGCAGGATGGGTCACCCAGGAGAGCCAGCATCCCCTGGCCAGGAAGTAGCACCCAGAAGCAAAGGCTGGGAGGTATGTCCTTCTTAGTCTAGGAATGACAATAGGCCCCCAGTGGCCAGTAGACAGCAGGGCCCACTGACCTCACATCACACTTGATTCTGACAGAGGGAGAAGAAGTCACTTTTGGCAGAAGCCTTTGAAAATGCTTCACAGAATGAGGAAAGGCATTTACTGAGCCAAGACACAACTGTGACAAGCCAGCTCACATACAGAAGCATGGCTGGGGCCAAGGCAAGCTGGAGATCCCCAGTGTGGCCATTTCATGAAGGTCTCAGGCTGGGTGAGCCAAACAGAAATCAGACAAGGCAAGAGATGTGCCCAGACCAGCAGCACCAGGCTCCATGTCTGGCCCATGTATGCTCACAGCATGGTTCTCCCCACAGCTCTTCATACCACTTTGTATGTAAAAGGAGAAAATGTCAGAGGAGATCTGAAGACTCATTGAATGGTCTGAGGAGCAGCCTACAGGCAGCACAAGGCAAACCTAAAGGGATACTAAGAACCAAGGTCCCCAGGCACAGGGCACACACTTGGGATGCCAACAACTCAAAGTGTTAAAGTGATCGACAATGAAACGTGTGCCTAAAAAGAGTCACATGGAGAGAGGGCATTCTCTCAGGCTTTCACAGAGAGCAAATTGGTCAGGCAATGGCC
>NDGN011486463.1:0-7500 GCA_002564285.1 Tympanoctomys barrerae
ATCTCACCATATAAAACCTTGAAGCAGGACAGTTCCACAATATTCCTTTTCCTGTCTCTAGCTATTCCTTTTCCTGTCTCTAGCTTGTAATTATTTTCTATAGTTTTCTCATTCTGAGTTCTTAAATCAGTCAGAATAAACTAGATTATGCTAAAGTAAAAGAAAACTTAAAATCTTAGTATTTTAAAACACGTTAGACATGGTTCTTGTTTGCGTCGTAAATCCCTAAAAGATGAGCAGGAATGTATTCTATGTGCTGTGGTCACACCAGGACCCAAGCAATCATCAGCTGAAACATTACTAGTTACCAGAAGGAACAACAAACTTAGAAACTCCTCCTATCAGTAATTAAGGACTCTTACTTGGAAATAGAGCATGAGGTTCCACCCAACTCATTGGCCAGAATGTTCGTTAAGTCCTTGGCTGGTAATCAGGAAGGACAGGAAATGAAGCTCTGCTCTGTGCCAGGAGTGGAGGAAAACTAATCTGTGATGACCTAGGCTATTGGCCACTGTTCCTTGTTAATATACATTGTAGTCTGTTGCTGCTTAGAGCGAACAAAACCAACCTACACAAATCTCTACCTTAATAAGGGTGAAGCCCTCCAGTTCTGAAGCAGTTTGCAAATACAGAAGTTTTGCCTTAGTCCCTGTGCTGGGAACAGCTCAGCTGGTATCTGAAGGCACATTTAGCAGCTGTGTTCTATAAGACAAAACCATTATGAAGTGGAAGTGGCCTCTGTGAAATGGAGTTGATTATCATTTACAGGTGACTTTGCATTTTGAAAGATTATAGTTATTGTCAACTAGGAGTGTTTTCCCTTCTCCCCCACAGGACACTTGGCAGTGTCCGGTGACATTTTTAAGTATCACAATTATTGAGTAGATGGTGGTACTCCTGGCATCTAGTGGGTAGAAGCCAGCAAAGCTGCTAAAATCCCACAATGGACAAGATGACCCCACAATGAATATATATCCAATCTAAAGTGTCAGTAGTGCCAAGACTGAGATACTGATTTACAAGAATCACAGGGCAAACCAGAAGCTAAGTCATGAGTCTCTAGGTTAACCTCTGTTAGCCCATCAAACAACAAAAGAAGATGGGAAAGGGAAATAATAATAAAACCTCCTGTCCTGTTTTCTTCCCTAAGTTGTAATGATGGTTTCAGCATAAGTAGACAATGTGGAGACACTGCTTTGCAGATTTTTTTGTAAGGTTCGTGGACTTCCCTTCCCCATTTGTAGATAGAATGAGTTATTAATGCATTTAGATCCAAAGAAGACATTACTGATGCTGTACCTTAAAAGTTCATTTCATTTTTATGCAGAAAATTAAAAGGTCATTCTGCTGCTTAAACCATCTTGGTCAGGCTCCATGTTACAAATAGAAGCTCCTCAGTGCAACTGTTTAAATTGGGCCAGTTTTCATGACAAGGTCACATTGTCAGGCCTTGAAAGACGAATTAAAGAAAAAATACTCAAGATATCAAATAAAGGAATGTGTTTGTATACTTAATAGTTTTCCACAAATGATAATTCTAAACAAAATACTCTTTTCTTTGAAGAGCCACAAACTTACATAAGGGTTCTTCTTTCCATACTGAAGACGTGGTGGGAGAAAGAGTTTCAGCTTTCGACATGAAGGCGGCCAGAAAGGTTGCAAGGAAACTAGAAACCTGCACTATGGTTTTGGCAGACAGAAGTCATTCTGGTTCACCTTTAATTTAAGGTTAAGAACAGTATGTGGAAAGCTTCTGGTTAGTGTCTGGCATGACCGTGGTTATTACTGTGATCTTGGCATATTCCTGCTTCTCAGGTCTGGAGTCAAATGTTGGATAATTATATAGTATTTCCCTTCCCACCCACCTCCTCCTTCACTACTATCTCATTTTCAACAGCACGGCTACACTACAGGCGAAATTCTAGAGAGGCTCTAGGTACACAAATAACTTGTTTGCATGAATATAAATTCGATAGTACTATAAGGACAACCCAGAAGAAGAAAAGCTATCAGCAAATTGAGTAAGGCTGATATAAGATTATGTGTGACAAGTAATGCATTAGTAATATTGGTAAACTCACTCCTTCAGACCACACCAGTCCCTAAACATACTCCCTTTCCTTATAATTTTTAAATACATTATCAGTATTCTTTGGCTAATATAGAGTTATTTAACTGAGTTCCTCTTATGGGCTGACTGCATTTAAAGTATTGTTAATGCCAAAAGAAGAAAACATATTTCTCCCTTCTGGAATCTTACAGTCTTGTTGAGAAACAAAAGTGTTTACATATTTACATTTTAATATAACATGTTTATATTGTAACATTTTAGAAAATTTTGAATACATTATTCTATAATGCTTTTAAGCAATCCTTACAGCAATTTAGTAATTTACATAATCAAACAAGTATAACATCCCCAATCTGTAGCTGAAGAAAGTTAGTTATATTAGCTCCGCTTTAGAAGCTGGGTGTAATTTAGATTCTCAGTAGACAGAGCCACCTTCCCGGGATCCTTAGAAACAGGCCTGTAGTTACTTTCCTAAGAACATGATGGGGAAAACCAGTTTCCAAGAATCTGAAATGCAAACTGAAGTCTTCTGTTTCTCAATCCTTGCTGGAGTAAAAAAAAATCATCAAATCGTAATGGGAAAAGAAAGGAAGACTCAAATATTTGCTCCTGGCAAGAAAGAATAAAGGCCACACTCAAAATGCTGGAATCTCTAATAATTTTTAAGTTTAACAAGTCCTAAATAGGGTCCTGGAATATTACTTTATATCTTCACAAAGTGGTTCTTGAATTCAAAGAAAATAAATGAGTGAATGAGCAGTATGCTTGTGAAATCACTTAAGGAAATCATGACAAAAAGCTGAGCCTACCAGATTCAAACACATATGAAGTGGTAAACTTTAGGAAGGCCTGATAAGGCTGTGGCAGGAGGATCAAAGGTCAGTGTGAAGGGTCTGGATTCGGTCCTCCATCACACACACAGAGACACGCACACGCACACAGACACTCAAACACAGACACAGACACACAGAACGCTTTACAGATTATTCAAAAATAAGTTCATATATATATACATATATATATATATATGAAAAATTTAGGATGAGAAAATTTAATAATATCCTAACTAAAAATACTGATTTTTTTCTTTGTAAAGTAAGTTTCATAAAATTAATAATTTCTGTATAATAAAAACAAAACATTTTATGTGGTTTACATATATATGGCAAAACATGTATTCATTTCTTTTTCTTCTTTTTTTTTTTTACGCTAATGTCAAGTTTAATCTGCCAAATATATGAGTTGGATTTGTGGAACAGGTTTTGCCTAGATGCTGCATAGCCAATGGAGGTTTCTTGAAATGATCGATGGGTTGGTTTAAAAATTTGTAGTAGCCCTGGCCAGATATGTGAGAATGGGGCAGGGAAATGCAGAGAAGAGGACTCAGTGGGAGGCCACTGGCCAGGGATGGAGAAGCCATGGGACCCAGGGCACAGCCCCTCCCCAAGTAGGCACCCAGGCAGCACAGACTGGGGCTGGTGGCTGCACATGCCAGCAGGTGCCACTGGCACTACCACCCACTAACGTGTGATCTACAGAACAAATGGAAGTTCTTCTGACCCACTTCCCAGGCACTACCCAGACAGGATTCTTTTTCTTTTTCTTTTTCTTTTTCTTTTTTTTCTGGTGCTGAGGACCAAACCCAGGGCTTCCAGCTTGCTAGATAAGCATTCTACCGCTGAGCCAAATCCCCAGTTCTTCAACTAGGGTTCTGAATTCTAAAACCAGCAAAAGCATTCAAACGGTTACGTATGAAATGCTGTCCTGCATCTTTTTGCCTCAAAATATAGCAGCTGCTCCCTCCTCCAGCCCCTCACACCTCAAACAATTTCTGTGCCAAGATGAAGAGGCGGCCCCAGGCTGTGGGGGTTCCTGGCCGTGAGGGGCTGCTGCAGCGGTGCCAGGACACAAGACAGATGAGACAAAGCAATGATCCTGGATCCTGGCAGCGTGGCCTGGTTCCCTGGCCTGTCCTCCCACAGGCGGCACTTACTTATTCAGGGAAAGTGACTGCATCTGTTTTCCCGACAAAGTCGCATCATCTTATGCTTTCCTCTCCTCTTCCTTTTTCCTCGCAGCCTCCTCCTGTTGCTTCCGGACGACTGCCAGCCAGGCAAGGTCAGCCTTGGCCTGCTCTGTCTTACCAGCTGCATGCATTTTCATGTAGCATTCTTTTGCATTCTGCTTCTCCATTTCTTCTTGTTCTCTCCTTGAAAGCTCTTTTGGTTTCCATCCTAATCCAGTTGTGGAATCTTTTTGGTTGTCTGTGCTACCTGGTTGGAGTTCTTGATGTCAATGAGCCCTTCCACATCTTTGTGTTTTTGCTGGTAGTCTTTGTCCCCATCCTCGTTCTCCTCAGAATCTAGAGATTTCTTCTTTTGTGGGTCACCAAAAGCCCTGTCTCCACCTTCTTCTTGCTCCTCTTCTTCCATGACTTTCTGCTTTTCAGCCTGCAGCTGAGAGTCAATCTTCTCAGGGCTCGTATATTGCCTTGCTCAGCCTTTGTGGCCTTGCTCAGCCTTTGTGGCCTTGGTTGGCCTTTGTGGCCTCCCTTTCTCCCTACCTTAGGCATCACGGCTGCAGGGCCTGCGGCAGCACCTCAACATGACACCTTATTTCTTACATAAAGATGTGCATATAAAAAGTAAGACATTTGTTTAAAATACATAAGGGTTTTCAATAACATCAACACATTATTGTAATTATCTATTGGACTGTTTGTGCCAAGTCAAGGTGAGGCTTTTCATTCTAGTATCACATTTTGTATCACGTCACCATAATGGGTATTAAAATGTCCAAGTGAAAACACTAAGGTTTAAGTTAAATAACTTGCTAATGCCACACAGCTAATAAACAGGAAAGGTAGTGATATCAGCAGAAACAAATACTAAATTTTAAACAAATACAAATCTTGGGGGAATCTTTAATTTTACCAGTAATTTAATAAGTGTGAATGCACAGAATTTTATTCCTCAAAGCAATAAAACTAAAAATACATCATAGCTATGACTAGTCAGCTATGGGCAACGCTTGCGTCTAGGACAGTGGTAGGGAAATGGCTTTTTCTGATCCTTTTATGCCAACACTCTCTGTGTCAGTAGTTTCACATCAGAGAATGAACCCTGTAGATATGACTCTTAAAAAAGTAAAGTAGAAGACTAAAGTTGTTCCTCCTCTGCTGTCTCAGCCAACAAGTCACTCTTGATCACTTGCCTTTCTCTTTTTCTCTTCCATCTCCAGATCTTGCCCTTATTTTCTGGAATATTGACTTCTACAGTGGCTTTTCATTGGTCTCTCAGACTCCAGACACTTCTGACCTTCACTTCACCATCCAAGAAGAGGCTCATGCAATAGGATAACACTAATAAGGATGTGTCTATAGATTTTCTGCAAGACAGACATAGATATCACTTATAGCAAATAAGGTTCTCAAAACTTCAGCCTCAGTCTAGCACCTCTTGAATTTCACTTCTCTCTGCCACGTTCTGAATGCCTCTGTGCATGTACAGACCTCCATGCCTCGTGCTTCATTGCTTACTTCCTTCTCTTCTCACACAGACAACTTGCACTCTTTCTTCACCTGGCAAAATCCATCTCCAGCATTGCTTCTTGTCCCATATCTTCCTCCCCTCTTCACTACCACAATGCTTTGTAGCCCTGTATCCATTCCACGCTACACTGTGGTCATCATGGTCATAACAGGGTATGGTGAAGCCCACTGGAAGATGCATTGTGGTGAGAAGTACACGTTCTGAAACAGTCAGTGGCACTGAGGAGGAGTCAGCAGCCTCCTTAGGTGCAGGGCTGTGTTTCCCTTACCAAGTACACACTGACTTGCTGGCCAGGGTGTGATTTGGCCTATTCAGGGCCTCAGCAACCGTCCTTTTCTTTTAGAGGAAAGAGTTTGTGAGTCTGTCAGTGTCCTTCCCTCCCCAGTGCTCAGGAGATTCTCCAGTGAAAGTAACTGCTAGCATCTTACTTCATTCCTCAGTGTGTCCTGTGAGAATCTGACTCTTTCCCATGGTCACTCCCACATGTGCCCTCCTCTGGTTTACAGCCGATTCCTGCAGCTTTGCTAAGTTTAGTATTTATCTGTTGTACTGAAAGCAGAAGATTCAGTGCAACTCTCGGGGCAAGATCATTTTTCCATCCTACCATGGGGAAGACCAAAGGGATAAGATGTTCCAAAATACAACCCCTAAAACATCTCTCAAGAAATTGTTCTCAAAAGTGGTAATAATGCAAACATTACTGAGGGAAAAATATTTTCATTTTTATAAACTATCTTCAAAATTTATGAGAATGTGAACTTGGGCAACACACAAGCATATCAGTTAATCAAAAGTTCAAAACATTAATAGACAAATATAAAATTAGAAACGTACTGTAATTTTAAAAGCCCAAACGCGCATGTGTGACTTAGTTCTGCATTGGCGGCAGAACAGAGAATATCCCCTATCCACAGAGCCGAGGACATAGCTGCTGTATGGTGCTTTGGGGTTTTCCTTTCAAGTAACTATAGTTACACATAGTCATGATTTAGATTGTGCTGTGATCAAACTAACATTTTCCTCACTAAGGGCTGTTATAGAAGGATTGTCTGGTTTTACATTCCTGTACTTGAACTGTCTTATCAGGATGGGAGTCTGACAGAAAGCAGCACCACAGGAAGTGAATAGCTGGATCCCACTGCAGAGATTTTCAGAATACATCCTCCTTTTGCCTAAGTTATTTCATTGGTAAAATGGGAAGCATCCCAGATATTTGCTACAACAGAAGCAACAAGACACAGGAACTTATAAGGCCATGGAGCTAGTTCCAGCTCTGCCACTGATTAGCCTGGTCACCTGTTTCAGCTTTACTCCATGTGTCCATAAAACAAAATCATTTAAAAGAAGTTAGAGTTAAAACGTGAGTCATGCAGCCAGGCATAGTGGCACACACCCATAATCCCAGCACTCTGGAGGCTGAGGCCAGAAGATCACTGCAAGTTTGAGGCCAGCCTGGTGTCCATAGCGAGTTAAAGGCCAATCTGAACTACATAGCAAGATTCTGCCTCAAAAAATAAATACATACAGAAATAGTCGTAACCCTGCTCAAAGGAGATTTCATGTAGTGACATTTTTGTTGTGATGACAAGTATCATAATTAAAGTTTTTCAAGGCACATCTTATTCCTTACCATTTTGATGTCTGTCTGCACTGCTAGTCAGACCCCCATCCTCAGCTAGTTGAGAGCATTGATTTAGACCAGGTACAGTTGTTCTAGTTGCCCTCCTGTGGTTTGGGTCCTGCTTTTGCCTCCCATTCATTGCTAAACTTGGGGTACCTGTAGGGGGTTTTGTTCTTTCTCACTGAATCCACCCTAATATGCTCTCCTTAGCTTATGGAGTGCTAATGTTGTGTACTATTCCATGCTGGAAGCCTTTG